>CM022297.1:536722653-536809068 GCA_011799875.1 Thinopyrum elongatum
ACCCAGATCCCACACCCACTTCCCCCCCCCCCCCCACGATCCCCCCCTCCTCCCTCCAGCGCCGTCACAGGAGAGGGCGCTCGATCCCCCCCATCTCCCAGTCGCCGATCCCCTCCTCCCACCCTCACCCATCTGGAGCACGCCCGAGGACCGCCGCCTCCGCCCGCAGCTCTCTCTCCGTCGCCCGCCTCTCCGTCCTCGTCCTTGACCTCGTCGCCGCTTCCTCGCCCCCTCACGGCTCGGCTACACCGACCTCGCCGGCGTACACTGGCAACAGGGGTGAGAACCCCGACTTCCTCACCCTGTCCCCGACGGTCACCGCCCAAACGCGACCCCGCTGTCGCTCGATCGCGGCTGGCCACGCCCGCGTCGCGCCGCTCCTTGGTTGGGGGGAGTGGGGGTTATGGGGAGAGAGGTGGGCCAGCCTGGGCCGGTCTGCTCGGCTGAGCCGACTGGGCCAAGAGGCCCAGTGGGGGAGGGGGCCTGCTCTTTTCCTTTTTTTTTGTTTTCCTTTGTTTTTCTTTTTATTTCTTTTCTTATTTTCTGTTTGCTAATTGTCAGGGCACTAAATGCATTTTGTAAAAAGTGTGACCTAGACCATAAATACCAGTGCATCATACCCTATCACCAAAAACTAGCTTGGACAAAATATAATTTCATATTTATTTTTGATTAAAAAAAGGTAATTAAACATTGTCGTTAGTCACTGTTTGGGGATGTTTGAGTCACTTACCCAACTCCAATGATGTTGGTTTCAATTTTAAAATAGTCTCTGATTTATTTGCTATTTAATGAATAATTTAGTTTCTATGTTGGACAACTTTTATATTTCACTTTCATCTAAATTTGAATTTTGAGTTAGGAGTTGAAATGCATTATGATGCAAATGATGATCATGCATTGTTAATCATGCTGACTTGGCATTATCAAAATGGGATTACTGTGGCTAACCACTGGGGGTGTTACAATGCACTGCTAGGTGACAGACCTGCTGCAGGAGCTGCTGTAGATGTTGTGAACGTCTAGCAAGCTCGATCTGATGACTGTAACACCCCATGTATTAACTACAGTAATCACCTTTTTGATTATGCCATGTCATCAGGATCAACAGTGCATAATCATCATTAGCATCATATTGCATTTCAACTCCTAAGTCAAAATTCAAATTTAAATGAAAGTGAAAAATAAAAGTTGTCCAACATAGAGACTAAAATGTTCAATAAATAACACATATTGCAGAGACCATTCTAAAATTGTAACCAACATTTACTAAATTGGGTAAGCGACTCAAACCACCTCAAACAGTGGCTAAAGACAATAATTATTAATCTTTTATTTAATCTAAATTAAATATGAAATTATATTTTACCCCAAAATAGTTTTTGGTGGTAGGGTATGTCGCACTGTGAATTATGGGCTAGTTCTCATATTTTACAAAAGTCATATGGAGGCCACACTTTATTGCGAAGATAGAGTTGAAAGAAAATAAGAAAAAGAAAAACAGAAAAAGAGAAACAAAAAAAAATATCCCCCCAGCCCAACTGGGCCGGCCCAGCTGCCTCCCCACCCCTGGCCTATATCCCCTTGGGCTGAACCCTAACCCCAACCCACCGATCCATTCCCCTCCCCCGATCCCCTCCTCCCTCCTCCCCGGCGCCCGCCGCCGCCGCCGCCGCCCGGACCTCGCCGCCGGTGCCGCCTCCTCGCCGTGCCCGCCATCCTCCCCGCGCCCCGCTGCCAGTGCCCTACCGCCGTGGTGAGCCACCGCCCCTCCTCCGTCGTTCCTCCCCCCCCGGCTCGCCGCGCGCACGCGCCCGCCGCAGGCGCGCCGGACGCGCCCCGGCCGCGCCCTCGCCGCGCGCGCGCACGCGCCGACCCGCGGCCACCGCCGCCTCCGCCTCCGCGCTGCCACGCTTCGGCCACCGCCCCACGCCACCGCCCGCGCGGATCCGGCCGCCGCCCCTGCCGCTCCGGCCACCTGCGCCACTGCGCCGCGCTGCCCTGCGCCGGCCTCGCCCGCGACCGCGCCGGCCGCGCCGGCCGCCCGCTCGTCCGGTGCCCGCGCGCGCTATGCGAGTCCAGACATGTCCGGTGCCCGCACAGGCCGCCCGGACGTGTCCGGCCAAAGCCCTAGCAAAATAAATAAATAAATAAATAAATAAATAGTTAATTAAATCTGTTTAATTAAAGTAAATAATTAATTAGTTGATTAATTAATTAGAGTAGTTATTAATTAACTTAATTAACCCTAATGCTGCTGACATCGGCATGATGTCATGCTGATGTCATCAGTTACTATTATGGATAATGTTGAATTAAATAATAAAAATAAATTCAAAAAATGATTAAAACTTTAGAAAATCATATAAAATAATCCGTAGCTCAGATCGAGAAACTTTGTACATTATACAAAGTTTTAATCATTTTTCTAAAGTTTTAATCATTTTTCTAAAGTTGCTCAGAACGACGATACGAATCTGAATACGCCCTTCGTATTCTTGTCAGATGCCCCTAGCTATATGAACATTGAACTTTTAGACCGATTTCGATAAATGAATAATGCTCAACTTTAATTAAATAAATCCGAATAAATTCCTAAATTAACTAAATCATTTAGTTAGGCAGTAGAACACCTCCGCATGTCATTTAGACCTGTCATGCATATTGTTTGCATCTTTGCCGTGAATTTATTGTTTCTTCCCCCCTCCTTCTCTCTCGATAGACGCCGAGACCGACGCTGATGCAGCTGAGTACGACTACGCTCCAGACGAGCAGCTCGTTGACGATCTCTCTCTCTTGCCAGAGCAACCAGGCAAGCCCCCCCTTTGATCATCCCGATATCGCCCATTCCATTTTCACCTGCTTGCATTAGATTTTGCTACTGTTACTGTTTGCTCCTATTCTGATGCATAGCCTGCATATTGTTACCTTACGTGCTTATCCTAAACTGCTTAGTATAGGCTGGGTAGAGACCTATCAGTGACCCCACTTATCCCGACTGCCCCGCTGGATTATCAGAAGACCCGATCAACGGGATTGAAGACCAGGCCCCGACACCGCACATCACCCCCTTTAGTTGTAACGACACTGCAACGTTACTATCGAGTGCCGAGGGTGAAACCTCTTGTAGCACTTCTGATGTTAACTCTGTAGAGTAGCTATTCGGTCGTGGTCATCGAGGGTGATTCCTCCTTCTCCACTTCCGATACGACCCTGTCGTGCAACACCTCAAGTGTGAACTCATCGAGGGTGATTCCTCCTACGTTCACCTTGGCGGTTACATCGAGTGGGTATCCATCGAGGGTGATACCTCGGATTCCCCTGATGTTATGGACACACGGATACTTGGACTTTACACTGTTACTTAGAAAGGCGGGTCGGCCCTGAGGGGTACCCGCCTGCGCCTGAGAGGCGAGTGTTGCGAAGACGGGTGCCTGTGTGGTGCCCGAGTGGTGAATACGAGGCGTGGCCGGGCATTGATGGCCCTTGCCGCAAGTCCTCGAGATGGGGCGACGGGGTCACATCTTTCGTGAGTCTCTGCTCGTTTTCCGCAAGCCCCTAGACCACTTACGATTTGGATATTTGATCTGAGCAGGCCTCTGGCCTGATAGCACTAACCATCATGTGGGCATAGTATGGGCGTTCTGCATCGTAGCATCAGCCGACAGTTCTGTCAGACGTCCAGTTCAGCATTGTGGCACGGTCGGATCGTACCGACCCTCGGAGGCGGTGCTGGTATCCACCCTGCACACAACGACCCGGAGTGCACAGGACGATGGCCCAAGACCCCTGAGTGCTTAGGATGTAGACCGGCGGGGACCTCTCTGCTGAGCTCTAGGTAGGGCTGCGGTGTGTCGTTTGGCTGAGGCCGGGCATAACCCAGGAAAATGTGTCCGGCCGGAGTTAATCGAGCGTGTTGGGTAAGTTGGTGCACCCCTGCAGGGAAGAAAACTTCTATCGATAGCCGGTCCTACGGTAAAGGACACTCGGAGTTGTATCCTGATTGATACAATTTTAGAACTGGATACTTGGATACTATGGCTCTGGGATTGCTTCTCGCAAGGAGTCGAGAAGGGATCTCCGGACGAGGTTGATGACTGTATGGCTCTGGGATTGCTTTCTCGCAGGGAGTCGAGAAAGGATCTCTGGGTGAGGTTGAGACTTAATGATACTGCTACAATATATTGTACTGTTCTACCCTCTTCTATTTCTGCAAGACCGCTGAAGATGCTAGTCTTCGATAGGACTAGGCCTTCTCTCTATTCTTGCATTTCTGCAGCCCAGTCCACATATACAGCCTCCCTTTGAAAATGTTGCATATGTAGTGTAGATCCTTGCTTGCTGAGTACTTCTGAGTACTCACGGTTGCTTTGTTTTCCTTTTCTCCCCATATCAGTTTGTCGTGACCATGATGACGGAGCCCCTGAGACAGCTGCCCTGCCGACGATCGCTACTACTACTACCCAGAGGATGGATGCTTCTACGAGTTGGCTGACGACCAGGAGTAGGATCGGAGGGTCCCAGGCAGGAGGCCTACGCCTTTCGATCGTAGTGTTTTACTTTGCCCTGCCTTTCTAAAGGCCTTTCTGTGCTTTCTTTTATATCTGTACTCAGATATCTGATGCTTCCGCTGACGCTTGTACGCAAGCTTATGTATTCAAGCCCTCGAGGCCCCTGGCTTGTAATATAAAGCTTGTATGACTTTATTTATGTTTTAGAGTTGTGTTGTGATATCTTTCCGTGAGTCCTTAGGCTTGATCGTGTGCATTTGCGTGTATGATTAGTGCACGATTGAGCCGGGGGCGTCACAAGTTGGTATCATAGCCGACTGACTGTAGGAACCCCCCTTTCCAACTCCTTGGCCGAAGGTGAGTCTAGTGGACCAAAACTATTTTGCTAACTTGGCTGTGTGGCTTACGGGCCCACGTCGCCAATTGGGTGGTAGTAGTATCTTTTACTCCTCGACCTTTACTCTGGGACTCTGATTTCTCTTCTATTCGGGTTAAATAAATTTTACTAACTCCAACATTAGGTTCTCGTGATCACATCCACCCGGTGTTCTAGAATTACCCCTCCTTTCTTCAAGATTGTGGGCCAGGTTCTGCTTACAGGATCCTCTTATCGAGGGCACCCTGTGTTGTCACTTGCAGATTCCTCGCCCCAATAGTTTTCTCCGATGTTGATGTAGCCTTTGCTATGTCTCGTTGTGTACTTCCCTACCGCGTGCCTGCACGCCGCCTAGTTGTCTAGCCCTCCCTTTTTACTGTCGTAATGCCGAATACTAACCGAGGCTATGTGTGGATTTGAATGTCTGGTGCGAATATGATGAAGTATCTATTGCGCTTCCTTCTGTTGTGCGTGATACTTCATGAATCATTCCATACACATGCAGTTTTTCTTGCTAAACTGCCCCTGTTGATTTGGCAGGATGGCTGACGATCCTCCACCTCCACCCTATATTGCCACCATGATGCAGTAGTTTGAACTCAACCGTCAGCAGTTTGAGCTCAACCGTCAGTTTATGACCGGAGTATTGGCTCAATTCCCAACTCAGAATGCTCAGCAACAGAATGCTCCAATAACTCTGCCAGAATTTGTGCGCCTCAATCCGTCCGTTTTCCGCAACTCCACCAATCCTATGGATGCTGATGATTGGCTTTGTGACATCCTGTTTGAGATGGAATCAGCTAATGTTGCTCCTGACAGTCATGTCACCTTTGCGACATTCCACTTAAAGGGTCCAGCTGCTCAATGGTGGGAAAGCCACAAAGCTATGTTGCCTGCAGAGACTGTAACCACTTCGCAGGAATTTCAGTCAGCTTTTCATGCACGTTACATTCCTCAAGGTCTGATGGACCAGAAGAAGCAGGAGTTCCGTAAACTCTCATAGGGCACCATGACTGTGGATGAATATCAGAGGAAATTCCTTGAATTATCCCGCTATGCTGCGGATGACGTCGACACTGACACTCGCAAGCAGGAGAAATTCCGTGAAGGACTGCGTACGGATATAAAACTTGCACTTGCTGTCCATGATTGCACAGAATTCGCAACGCTTGTTAGCAAGTCTTTCCAAGTTGAAACAGCTCTGACTGAGTACCAGGAGTCGCTCAAGCGTACTCGAGATGTCGGCTCGTCATCCGGTCGACCTACTCAAAAATGTCGAGTCTGGATCCCTCACAATGTTCATCACCGACCTGCTCCAACACCAAGACCGTCTTATGTTGCACCTCGTCTGCCTTCACCGCCGAGACAGCTTACGGTTCATGATGGACCGCCTAATGCTATGGATTCTCATCAAGTTGCGCCACGTCCTCCTAATGGTCGTAAGAAGGGTTGTCGAAACCGCCGATTCAGAAACCGTAATACCATACCGTCTGCTGTTGTGCTTGGCTATGCCAATCACGTCAATGCTGAAAAGGCTCAGAAGGAACCGACTATCGTGCTGGGAACACTATCTGTGAATTCAGTACCGGCCTCTGTTCTCTTCGATTCAGGAGCATCGCATGCTTTTGTGTCCCAACAATTTGCTCAGTCACATGAGTTATACTTGGAAGAATTACCCACTCCTCTAATGGTTCAGTCCCCGAGATCCAAGTGGCAAACCACAATGCTAAGCCCTCACAACCACATCGAGATTGGAGATCTACTTTTTCCGGTTTCTCTCATTGTACTTGGACCTTCCGACATAGACGTTATTCTCGGTATGGACTGGTTGACCGCCCATAATGCTTTGATTGACTGTGCTACTAAGACAGTCCAGCTCACACACCCTTCTGGTCAGGTGATCAATTACTCAGCCCGAATAGCTCAGGATGCTGAGAGCCAGATATATGTTCTGAATGCATTGAATGCTTCACCTCTTGAAGGCATCCATAACGTTCCAGTTGTTTGTGATTTTCAAGACGTCTTTCCAGAAGAACTTCCAGGAATACCCCCTGCTAGAGCTGTTGAGTTCGTCATCGACTTGAAACCTGGCACTACCCCTATTGCGAAGCGCCCTTATAAGATGCCTCCGCATCATCTTCTCGAACTTAAGGAAGAAATCAACATGTCACTCAAGAAAGGTTTCATCCGCCCCAGTTCCTCTGCTTGGGTAGCACCTTCACTCTTCGTTAAGAAGAAGGATGGAACTAACCGATTGGTTCAGGATTATCGGCCCATTAACCAAGCTACAATCCAGAATAAATATCCGCTTCCTCGGATCAATGATTTGTATGATCAACTTGCCGGTTCCTCAGTATTATCTAAGCTTGATTTGAGGTTGGGTTACCATCAGATCCGTGTTCGTGAAGAGGATATTCCGAAGACTGCATTTGTTACTCGTTATGGCTCCTACGAGTACACTGTCATGTCATTTGGCTTAACAAACGCTCCAGCCACATTCTCCCGTCTGATGAATTATATCTTCATGGATTACCTCGACAAGTTTGTCGTGGTATATCTGGATGATATTCTGGTATATTCGAAGAATAAAGAAGAACATGCTGAACACCTCCGTCTAGTACTGGAAAGGCTCCGGGAACACCAGCTGTATGCCAAGTACTCCAAATGTGAATTCTGGCTTTCTGAAGTAACGTATCTTGGTCATGTGATTTCCAAGGATGGAATTGCTGTTAACCCAGAACGAGTTCAGGCTATTCTTGACTGGACTCCTTCGAAGAACGTCAAACAAGTGAGAAGTTTTCTTGGTCTTGCAAGTTATTGCCGTCGATTTGTCGAGAACTTTTCCAAGATTGCTAAGCCCCTGACTGATCTGCTTCACAAGGGCGTTAAATTTGAATGGACAGAAAAATGTCAGGAAAGTTTTCAAACACTCAAGGACAAGCTAACGTCTGCCCCAGTACTTGCCCCTCCAGATTCTTGCAAAGACTTCGTAATTTATTGTGACGCATCTCGTGAAGGATTAGGCTGTATCCTAATGCAAGAGCGTAAAGTGATTGCCTATGGCTCTCGTCAGTTGCGCCCACATGAAGAGAATTATCCGGTACATGATCTAGAACTAGCTGCTGTCATGTATGCACTGCAGTTGTGGCGACATTACCTTATCGGTAATCGTTGCGAGATCTACACGGATCATAAAAGTCTGAAGTACTTGTTTACTCAGCCATCTCTAAACCTCCGTCAGCAAAGATGGATGGAGGCCATTGCGGACTATGATTTGGGTATTTCCTATACCCCTGGCAAGGCTAACGTGATGGCTGATGCCTTAAGCCGCAAGTCCTATTGCGACAACCTCATGGTTAGGCGAGCACAACCTCGTCTTTTTGAAGAACTGTGCAAGCTGAATCTGCTTATTGTCCCACAGGGCTCTCTAAATAACCTTGTGATACAACCAGATCTTGAGAAAGCTGTTAAGAATGTGCAAGCTAAAGATGCTGAAATTGATCTGATGAAGAAAGACCTTCACCTTGTAAAGTACAGGGATTTCTCGCTGTCTGAAGATGGAACCTTATATTTCAGAAACCGCATTGTGGTACCTCGCTTCAAACTCATGACTGACAAGGTCATGAAGGAGGCACATGATACCCCGCTGTCTATTCATCCGGGTAGCACCAAGATGTATCGTGATCTCCGTCAAAG
Source organism: Thinopyrum elongatum (assembly GCA_011799875.1). Taxonomy (NCBI): domain Eukaryota; kingdom Viridiplantae; phylum Streptophyta; class Magnoliopsida; order Poales; family Poaceae; genus Thinopyrum; species Thinopyrum elongatum. Next base: position 536,731,237 of record CM022297.1, read on the forward strand.
GTACTGGTGGTCTAAAATGAAGCAGGACATTGCTCGCTATGTTGCTGAATGTGATGTGTGTCGTCGCGTTAAAGCAGAACATCAGAAGCCTGCTGGAATTCTGCAACCACTACCTATTCCTCTATGGAAATGGGATAAGGTTCAGATGGATTTCGTTACAGGACTTCCCAGGTCACAGAAGGGTCACGATGCTATTCTTTTCGTCGTCGACCAACTCTCTAAAGTTGCACACTTTCTGCCTGTCAAAGAAACTATCACTGCTAGTCAGTTAGCAGAGTTGTATATCTCCAGAATTGTTTCACTCCACGGTATTCCGAAGGAGATCAGTTCGGACCGTGGCGGCCTTTTCACTTCCAAATTCTGGGAAAGTTTCCAAACAGCTATGGGAACTCATATTACCTGGAGTTCAGCTTATCACCCCCAATCCCAAGGCCAAGTCGAACGAGTCAATCAAGTGCTTGAAGACATGCTTCGGGCTTGTGTTATTTCATTCGGCAAGAAGTGGGAAGAATCTCTCCCGTATGCCGAGTTCTCTTATAACAACAGCTATCAAGCCAGCTTGAAAATGGCCCCCTTCGAAGTGCTTTATGGACGTAAGTGTCGGACCCCTCTGAATTGGTCAGAAACTAGGGAACGACCATTCGTGGGTCCGGATATTATTCAACACGCCGAAGAACAAGTTCGTATTGTCCGGGAAAATCTCAAGGCGGCTCAGGACCGCCAGAAGAGCAACTATGATCGCAAACGATGGGGTTTGACTTATCAACCTGGTGATCAGGCTTATCTGCGAGTCACCCCGATGAAAGGCACTCACCGTTTTGGAATCAAGGGCAAGCTAGCTCCACGCTACATTGGTCCTTTCCGCATTGTTGCAAGACGTGGTCAGGTGGCATATAAATTGGAGTTGCCACCGCAATTCTCTCATATCCACGACATCTTCCATGTGTCGCAACTTCGTCAATGCTTCAAGGAATCTCCGCACCGAGCTGTGGATCACGAGGTGCTCGAATTGCATGATGACCTTTCTTATAAGGAACATTCGATCCGCATTCTCGATGAAGCTGAACGTCGGACCCGTCAGAAGGCTACCAAGTTCCTCAAAGTGCAGTGGTCAAATCATACTGAAGATGAAGCCACTTGGGAACGCGAGGATAATCTTCGTGCGGAATACCCCGAACTTTTCCCTTCTACCTCTTAATTCTCGGGACGAGAATTCTTGTTAGTGGAGGAGAATTGTAACACCCCATGTATTAACTACAGTAATCACCTTTTTGATTATGCCATGTCATCAGGATGAACAGTGCATAATCATCATTAGCATCATATTGCATTTCAACTCCTAAGTCAAAATTCAAATTTAAATGAAAGTGAAAAATAAAAGTTGTCCAACATAGAGACTAAAATGTTCAATAAATAACACATATTGCAGAGACCATTCTAAAATTGTAACCAACATTTACTAAATTTGGTAAGCGACTCAAACCACCTCAAACAGTGGCTAAAGACAATAATTATTAATCTTTTATTTAATCTAAATTAAATATGAAATTATATTTTACCCCAAACTAGTTTTTGGTGGTAGGGTATGTCGCACTGTGAATTATGGGCTAGTTCTCATATTTTACAAAAGTCATATGGAGGCCACACTTTATTGCGAAGATAGACTTGAAAGAAAATAAGAAAAAGAAAAACAGAAAAAGAGAAACAAAAAAAAATACCCCCCCGGCCCAACTGGGCCGGCCCAGCTGCCTGCCCACCCCTGGCCTATATCCCCTGGGGCCGAACCCTAACCCAAACCCCCCGATCCATTCCCCCCCAACCGATCCACTCCTCCCTCCTCCCCGGCGCCCGACGCCGCGCGCCGCCCGCGGACCCCACCGCCGGCGCCGCCTCCTCGCCGTGCCCGCCATCCTCCCGCGCCCCGCTGCCAGTGCCCTACCGCGCGGTGAGCCACCGCCCCTCCTCCGCCGTTCCTCCCCCCCCGGCTCGCCGCGCACACGCGCCCGCCACAGGCGCGCCGGATGCGCCCCGGCCGCGCCCGCGCCGCGCTCGGGCCGCGCCCTCGCCGTGCGCGCGCACGCGCCGACCCGCGGCCACCGCCCGCCTCCGCCTCCGCGCTGCCCCGCTTCGGCCACCACCCCACGCCGCCGCCCGCGCGGCTCCGCCCGCCGCCCCTGCCGCTCCGGCCACCTGCGCCACTGCGCCGCGCTGCCCTGCGCCGGCCTCGTCCGCGACAGCGCCGGCCGCGCCCGCCGCCCGCTCGTCCGGTGCCCGCGCGCGCTATGCGAGCCCGGACATGTCCGGTGCCCGCACAGGCCGCCCGGACGTGTCCGGCCATAGCCCTGGCAAAAAAAATATAAAATAAATAAATAGTTAATTAAATCTGTTTAATTAAAGTAAATAATTAATTAGTTGATTAATTAATTAGAGTAGTTATTAATTAACTTAATTAACCCTAATGCTACTGACATCAGCATGATGTCATGCTGATGTCATCAGTTACTATTCTGGATAATGTTGAATTAAATAATAAAAATAAATTCAAAAAATGATTAAAACTTTAGAAAATCATATAAAATAATCCGTAGCTCAGATCGAAAAACTTTGTACATGAAAGTTGCTCAGAACGACGATACGAATCTGAATACGCCCTTCGTATTCTTGTCAGATGCCCCTAGCTATATGAACATTAAACTTTTAGACCGATTTCAATAAATGAATAGTGCTCAACTTTAATTAAATAAATCTGAATAAATTCCTAAATTAACTAAATCATTTAGTTAAGCAGTAGAACACCTCCGCATGTCATTTAGACCTGTCATGCATATTGTTTGCATCTTTGCCGTGAATTTATTGTTTCTTCCCCCCTCCTTCTCTCTCGATAGACGCCGAGACCGACGCTGACGCAGCTGAGTACGACTACGCTCCAGACGAGCAGCCCGTTGACGATCCCTCTCTCTTGCCAGAGCAACCAGGCAAGCCCCCCCTTTGATCATCCCGATGTCACCCATTCTATTTTCACCTGCTTGCATTAGATTTTGCTACTGTTACTGTTTGCTCCTATTCTGATGCATAGCTTGCTTTTGTAACCTGCTTATTGTTACCTTACCTGCTTATCCTAAACTGCTTAGTATAGGCTGGGTAGACACCTATCAGTGACCCCACTTATCCCGACTGCCCCGCTGGATTATCAGAAGACCCGATCAACGGGATTGAAGACCAGGCCCCGACACCGCACATCACCCCCTTTAGTTGTAACGACACTGCAGCGTTACTATCGAGTGCCGAGGGTGAAACCTCTTGTAGCACTCCTGATGTTAACTCTGTAGAGTAGCTATTCGGTCATGGTCATCGAGGCTGATTCCTCCTTCTCCACTTCCGATACGACCCTGTCGTGCAACACCTCAAGTGTGAACTCATCGAGGGTGATTCCTCCTACGTTCACCTTGGCGGTTACATCGAGTGGGTATCCATCGAGGGTGATACCTCGGATTCCCCTGATGTTATGGACACACGGATACTTGGACTTTACACTGTTACTTAGAAAGGCGGGTCGGCCCTGAGGGGTACCCGCGTGTGCCTGAGAGGCGAGTGTTGCGAAGACGGGTGCCTGTGTGGTGCCCGAGTGGTGAATACGAGGCATGGCCGGGCACTCATGGCCCTTGCCGCAAGTCCTCGAGACGGGGCGATAGGGTCACATCTTTCGTGAGTCTCTGCTCATTTTCCGCAAGCCCCTAGACCACTTACGATTTGGATATTTGATCCGAGCAGGCCTCTGGCCTAATAGCTCTAACCATCATGTGGGCATAGTATGGGCGTTCTGCATCGTAGCATCAGCCGACAGTTCTGTCAGACGTCCAGTTCAGCATTGTGGCACGGTCGGATCGTACCGACCCTCGGAGGCGGTGCTGGTATCCACCCTGCACACAACGACCCGGAGTGCACAGGGCGATGGCCCAAGACCCCTGAGTGCTTAGGATGTAGACCGGCGGGGACCTCTCTGTTGAGCTCTAGGTAGGGCTGCGGTGTGTCGTTTGGCCGAGGCCGGGCATGACCTAGGAAAGTGTGTCCGGCCAGAGTTAATCGAGCGTATTGGGTAAGTTGGTGCACCCCTGCAGGGAAGAAAACTTCTATCGATAGCCGGTCCTACGGTAAAGGACACTCGGAGTTGTATCCTGATTGATACAATTTTAGAACTGGATACTTGGATACTATGGCTCTGGGATTGCTTCTCGCAGGGAGTCGAGAAGGGATCTCCGAACGAGGTTGATGACTGTATGGCTCTGGGATTGCTTTCTCGCAGGGAGTCGAGAAAGGATCTCTGGGTGAGGTTGAGACTTAATGATACTGCTACATTATATTGTACTGTTCTACCCTCTTCTATTTCTGCAAGACCGCTGAAGATGCTAGTCTTCGATAGGACTAGGCCTTCTCTCTATTCTTGCATTTCTGCAGCCCAGTCCACATATACAGCCTCCCTTTGAAAATGTTGCATATGTAGTGTAGATCCTTGCTTGCTGAGTACTTCTGAGTACTCACGGTTGCTTTGTTTTCCTTTTCTCCCCATATCAGTTTGTCGTGACCAAGATGACGGAGCCCCTGAGACAGCTGCCCTGCCGACGATCGCTACTACTACTACCCAGAGGATGGATGCTTCTACGAGTTGGCTTACGACCAGGAGTAGGATCGGAGGGTCCCAGGCAGGAGGCCTACGCCTTTCGATCATAGTGTTTTACTTTGCCCCGCCTTTCTAAAGGCCTTTCTGTGCTTTTTTTATATCTGTACTCAGATATCTGATGCTTCCGCTGATGCTTGTATGCAAGCTTATGTATTCGATCCCTCGAGGCCCCTGGCTTGTAATATAAAGCTTGTATGACTTTATTTATGTTTTAGAGTTGTGTTGTGATATCTTCCCGTGAGTCCTTAGGCTTGATCGTGTGCATTTGCGTGTATGATTAGTGCACGATTGAGCCGGGGGCGTCACAATGACTACTTGATAGTTCAGTGTGCCATGCTTTACGGCTTGGAACCGGGACTTCAGAAGCGTTTTGAACGCCACGGAGCATATGAGATGTTCCAAGAGCTGAAATTGATATTTCAAGCTAATGCCCGGGTTGAGAGATATGAAGTCTACAACAAGTTCTTTAGCTGTAAGATGGAGGAGAACAGTTCTGTCAGTGAACACATACTCAGAATATCTGGGTACCACAACCACTTGACTCAGCTGGGAATTGAGCTCCCAGATGAGTGTGTAATTGATAGAGTTCTTCAATCACTGCCACCAAGCTAATAAGGCTTCGTGATGAACTATAATATGCAAGGAATGACGAAAACGATTTCCGAGCTCTTCGCGATGCTGAAATCGGCGGAGGTAGAAATCAAGAAAGAGCATTGATACGTCCATTTTGCATCATGTTTACCTACTATTATTTATAATGTTTTTATGCATAATAATGCTTTTTTGGACTAATTCTAATGCCTTTTCTCTCATAATATGCAAGGTTTACACAAAGAGGGAGAATTCCGGCAGCTGGAAATCTGGACCTGAAAAAGCTACGTCAGGCCACCTATTCTGCACAACTCCAAATGAGCTGAAACTTCACGAGGAATTTTTATGGAATAAATGAGAAATACTGGAGCAAATAACTACCGGAGGGGGGCCACTTGGTGAGGACAAGACACCAGGGCGCGCCAGGCTCCCCAGGTGCGCCCTGGTGGGTTGTGCTCAGCTCAGCCCTCCTCCGGTGCCCATCTTCTGGTATATAAGTCATTTTGACCTAGAAAAAATAAGGAGAGGACTTTCGGGACGAAGCTCCGCTGTCTCGAGGCGGAACTTGGGCAGGAGCACTTTTGCCCTCCGGCAGAGCGATTCCGCCGGGGGAACTTCCCTCCCGGAGGGGGAAATCATCGTCATCATCATCACCAACAACTCTCCCATCTTGGGGAGGGAAATTTCCATCAACATCTTCAACAGCACCATCTCCTCTCAAACCCTAGTTTATCTCTCGTGTTCAATCTTTGTACCGGAACCTCAGATTGGTACCTGTGGGTGACTAGTAGTGTTGATTACATCTTGTAGTTGATTGCTATATGGTTTATTTGGTGGAAGATTATATGTTCAGATCCATTATGCTATTTAATACCCCTCTGATCATGAGCATGTTTATCACTTGTGAGTAGTTACTTTTGTTCTTGAGGTCACGGGAGAAATCATGTTGCAAGTAATCATGTGAACTTGATATGTGTTCGATATTTTGATAGTATGTATGTTGTGATTCCCTTAGTGGTGTCATGTGAACGTCGACTACATGACACTTCACCATACTTGGGACCAAGGGAATGCATTGCGGAGTAGTTATTAGATGATGTGTTGCTAGAGTGACAGAAGCTTAAACCCTAGTTTATGCGCTACTTCGTAAGGGACCGATTTGGATCCAAAAGTTTAATGCTATGGTTAGATTTATTCTTAATGCTTTTCTCGTAGTTGCAGATGCTTGCGAGGGGGTTAATCATAAGTAGGAGGTTTGTTCAAGTAAGAACAGCACCTAAGCACCGATCCACCCACATATCAAATTATCAAAGTAGTGAACACAAATCAAACCAACATGATGAAAGTGACTAGATGAAATTCCCGTGTACCCTCAAGAACGCTTTGCTTATCATAAGAGACCGTTTTGGCCTGTCCTTTGCCTCAAAAGGATTGGGCTATCTTGCTGCACTTTTTTTATCGTTACCGTTACTTGCTCGTTACAAATTATCTTGCTATCAAACTACTCGCTACTTACAATTTCAGCGCTTGTAGACATTACCTTGCTGAAAACCACTTGTCATTTCCTTATGCTCCTCGTTGGGTTCGACACTCTTACTTATCAAAAGGACTACGATTGATCCCCTATACTTGTGGGTCATCAAGGCTCTTTTCTGGCGCCGTTGCCAGGGAGTGAAGCGCTCTTGGTAAGTGGAAATCGGTAAGGAAAAATTATTACTACGTGCTGAAATTTATTGTCACTTGTTACTATGAAGAACAATCCTTTGAGGGGTTTGTTCGGGGTATCTTCACCTCGACCGGAACCACAATTAGTTGCCCCTCAACCCACTACACCTACTGAAAATATTGAATATGAAATTCCTTCGGGTATGATAGACCAACTGCTAGCTAATCCTTATGCAGGAGATGGAACCGAACATCCTGATATGCACTTGATATATGTGGATGAAATTTGTGGATTGTTTAAGCTTGCAGGTTTACCCGGAGATGAAGCTAAGAAGAAGGTTTTCCCTTTATCTTTGAAGGGAAAAGAATTGGCATGGTATAGGCTATGCGATGATATTGGATCTTGGAATTGGAATCGATTGAAATTGGAGTTTCACCAAAAAATTTATCCTATGCATCTAGTTCATCGTGATCGGAATTATATATATAATTTTTGTCCTCGTGAAGGAGAAAGTATCGCTCTAGCTTGGGGGAGGCTTAAGTCAATGTTATATTCATGCCCCAACCATGAGCTCTCAAGAGAAATTATCACTCAGAACCTCTATGCTCGGCTTTCTCGTAATGATCAATCCATGCTTGATACTTCTTGTGCCGGTTCCTTTATGAAGAAGACTATTGAATTCCGGTGGGATCTCTTGGAAAGAATTAAACACAACTCTGAAGATTGGGAACTCGACAAAGGTAAAGAGTCAGGTATTAAGCTTAAGTTTGATTGTGTTAAATCTTTTTTGAATACCGATGCTTTTCAAAAGTTTAGCACTAAATATGGACTTGATTCTGAGATAGTAGCCTCCTTTTGTGAATCTTTTTCTACTCATGTTGATCTCCCTAAAGAGAAGTGGTTTAAATATCATCCCCCTATTAAATAAGAAATTAAAGAACCGGTAGTTGCTAAAGAAGAAACTATCATCTACAATGTTGATCTAGTTGTCCCTACTGCTTACATCGAGAAACCACCTTTTCCTGTTAAGATAAAAGAACATGCTAAGGTTTCAACTATGGTCCGTAGAAGTAATATCAAAGCACCTAAACCCCCTGAGAAAATCAAAGTAGAACCTAGTGTTGCTATGGTTAAGGATCTCTTGGTCGATAATATTGATGGGCATGTTATTTACTTCGTTGGTGAAGCTGCTAGAATTGCCAAACCCGATGGGAAAGATAAACATAGACCTGTTGTTGGCATGCCCGTTGTCTCAGTTAAAATAGGAGATCACTGTTATCATGGTTTATGTGACATAGGTGCTAGCGTGAGTGCTATTCCTTTTACCTTATATCAAGAAATTATGAATGATATAGCACCCGCTGAAATAGAAGACATAGATGTTACTATTAAACTTGCTAATAGAGACACCATCACACCACTTGGGATTGTTAGAGACGTTGAAGTCTTGTGTGGGAAAATAAATTACCCTACTGATTTTCTTGTTCTTGGTTCCCCATAAGATGACTCTTGTCCCATTATCTTTGGTAGACCTTTCTTGAACACCGTTAATGCTAAAATAGATTGTGAGAAACAAACTGTCGGTGTTAGCTTTGGTGATGAATCTCATGAGTTTAACTTTTCCAAGTTTAGTAGAAAACCTCATAAAAAAGAATTGCCTAGTAAGGATGAAATAATTGGTCTTGCTTATATTGTTGTACCTCCTACTGATCCTTTAGAACAATATCTGCTAGACCATGAAAATGATATGCATCTGCATGAAAGAAATGAAATAGATAAGCTTTTCTTTGAACAACGTCCTCTGCTTAAGCACAATTTGCCTATTGAAACTCTAGGAGGTCCTCCTCCACCTAAAGGTGATCCTGTGTTTGAATTAAAACAATTGCCAGACACTTTGAAATATGCCAATCTTGATGAGAAAAAGATATATCCTGTTATTATTAGTGCTAACCTTTCAGAACATGAAGAAGAAAGATTATTGAAAGTTCTAAGGAAGCATCGAGCTGCTATTGGATATACTCTTGATGATTTAAAGGGCATTAGTCCCACTCTCTGTCAGCACAAAATTAATATGGAACCTGATGCCAAACCCGTTGTTGATCACCAACGATGTTTAAATCCGAAGATGAAAGAAGTGGTAAGAACAGCAATATTAAAACTTCTAGAAGCAGGTATAATCTATCCTATAGCTGATAGTAGATGGGTAAGTCTTGTTCATTGTGTCCCTAAGAAAGGAGGTATTACTGTTATTCCTAATGATAAGAATGAACTAATTCCACAAAGAATTGTTACAGGTTATAGAATGGTAATTGATTTTAGAAACTTAAACAAAGCAACGAGGAAAGATCATTACCCTCTGCCTTTTATTGATCAAATGCTAGAAAGATTATCTAAGCACACACATTTTTGTTTCCTTGATGGATATTCTGGCTTTTCACAAATACCTGTTTCTCAACCTGATCAAGAAAAGACCACTTTTACTTGTCCTTTTGGAACTTATGCTTATAGACGTATGCCTTTTGGTTTATGCAATGCACCTGCTACCTTTCAAAGATGTATGACTGATATATTCTCTGACTTTTGTGAAAAGATTGTTGAGGTTTTCATGGATGAATTTTCTGTTTATAGGAAGTCTTTTGATGATTGTTTAAGCAATCTTGATCGAGTTTTGCAGAGATGTGAGCAAACAAATCTTGTCTTGAATTGGGAGAAGTGCCACTTTATGGTTAACGAAGTTATTGTTTTGGGCCATAAAATTTCTGAAAGAGGTATCGAGGTGGACAAAGCTAAGGTTGATGCAATTGAGAAAATGCCATGTCCTAAAGATATCAACGGTATCCGTAGTTTCCTTGGTCATGCTGGTTTCTATAGGAGATTCATTAAAGACTTCTCTAAAATTTCTAGGCCTCTTACAAATCTTTTGCAAAAGGAAGTTCCATTTGTTTTTGATGATGATTGTGTACAAGCCTTTGAAACACTTAAGAAAGCCTTGATTACTGCACGTATTGTTCAACCACCTGATTGGAACTTGCCTTTTGAAATTATGTGTGATGCTAGTGACTATGCTGTTGGTGCTGTTCTAGGACAAAGAGTTGATAAGCAATTAAATGTTATTCATTATGCTAGTAAAACTCTAGACAATGCTCAACGAAATTATGCTACTACTGAAAAAGAATTCTTAGCAATGGTGTTTGCTTGTGATAAATTTAGATCTTACATTGTTGATTCTAAAGTGACTGTTCACACTGATCATGCTGCTACAAAATACCTTATGGAAAAGAAATATGCTAAACCTAGACTCATTAGGTGGGTTCTTCTGCTACAAGAATTTGATTTACATATCACTGATAGAAAAGGAGCTACGAACCCCGTGGCTGATAACTTGTCTATGCTTGAAAATATTCTTGATGACCCACAACCTATTAATGATAGTTTTCCTGATGAGCAGTTAGCTGCAATAAAAGTTTCTAATAGTACACCTTGGTACGCTGACTATGCTAATTATATTGTTGCTAAATACATACCACCTAGCTTTACATACCAACAAAAGAAAAAAATTCTTCTATGATTTAAGACATTACTTTTGGGATGACCCACATCTTTATAAAGAAGGAGTAGATGGTATTATTACACGTTGTGTACCTGAGCATGAACAGGAACAAATCCTACGAAAATGTCACTCCGAAGCTTATGGAGGACATCATGCGGGAGACAGAACTGCTCACACGGTATTGCTATCCGGATTTTATTGGCCTACTCTCTTCAAGGATGCTCGTAAGTTCGTCTTATCTTGTGATGAATGTCAAAGAATAGATAATATCGGTAAGTGTCAAGAAATGCCTATGAATTATTCACTTGCTGTTGAACCATTTGATGTTTGGGGATTTGATTACATGGGACCTTTTCCTTCCTCTAATGGGTATACTCATATTTTGGTCGCTGTTGATTATGTTACTAAGTGGGTAGAAGCTATTCCAACTAGTAGTGCTGATCACAACACCTCTATTAAAATGCTTAAGGAAGTTATTTTCCCAAGGTTTGGAGTCCCTAGATATTTAATGACTGATGGTGGTTCACACTTTATTCATGGTGCTTTCCGTAAAATGCTTGCCAAGTATGATGTTAACCATAGAATTGCATCACCCTATCATCCTCAGTCTAGTGGTCAAGTTGAACTTAGCAATAGAGAAATGAAATTAATTTCACAGAAGACTGTCAATAGGTCCCGGAAGAATTGGTCTAAGAAATTAGATGATGCACTTTGGGCTTATAGAACATCATATAAAAATCCTATGGGTATGTCTCCTTACAAAATGGTTTATGGAAAAGCTTGTCATTTGCCTCTTGAGTTAGAACATAAAGCTTATTGGGCAATTAAAGAACTCAACTATGATTTCAAACTTGCTGGTGAGAAGAGGTTATTTGATATTAGCTCATTATATGAATGGAGAACCCAAGCTTATGAAAATGCCAAGTTATTTAAAGAAAAAGTTATAAGATGGCATGATAAAAGAATCCAAAAGCGTGAGTTCAAAGTTGGAGAATATGTTCTTTTGTACAACTCTCGTTTCAGATTCTTTGCAGGAAAACTCCTATCCAAATGGGAAGGACCCTATGTTATTGAGGAGGTTTATCGGTCTGGAGCTATCAAAATAAATAATGCTGAAGGTACTAACCCGAAGGTTGTTAATGGGCAATGAATAAAACATTATATCTCAGGTACGCCCATTAATATTGAAAGCAATATTACACAAACTATAACACCGGAAGAACACATAAAAGATATCTTCCGGAACACTCCAGAATCGTGAAAAAGAGGAGGTACATGATACGGTAAGTAAACGGACTCTGAAAAATCTGCAAAAATATTTCCTGTCCGTTTTGGAATATAACAAGAATTAGGAAAATAAGAAACAACCAGGAAGGCACTCCTAGTGGGCACAAGAGACCAGGGCGCGCCTGGCCAGCTAAGCACGCCCAGGTGGGTTGTGCCCACCTCGGATACCTTCCGGACTCCGTTTTTCTTTTGTTTTCTTGTTTCCCAAGAAAAAAAATCTTTATATACCCCCCGAACCTATTGACCTCCGTATCGCGGAGAAATCTTCTGTTTTCTTTTCTCACTATTTTCCTGACAGATCTGAAAATATGTCGTCCCAAGACTCGGAGGGTGAGAGTTATGTTGCTGATTATATCGCAAACCCTAAGCTTTATGGGGATGTGGAGCACTATAGCTGGACTTCGGAGGAAGAAGAAGGCTATGATCCTAAAAGGGAGGAGGAGACGAGCTCAGAAGAGGATGAAGCCCCATTGCCTCAACCTGGGGATATGCACGTTGAATTTAAGAAGTCGAGTCTCCCTAACAAAGCAAAGAAGACTAAGATCCAGTTTATCCCTTTTCGTCTTTTGCAGGAAAATAAGTAAGATTTATGTAAAAAGGTATTGGAGCTTGAGCAGGAGATTGGTGAATTGAAGGAGGAGAATACCATCCTCAAGCGTAAGCTAAGGAAGAAGGACAAACCCTCCACTTCATCACTGATACGTCTCCAACGTATCTATAATTTTTGATTGTTCCATGCTATTATATTATCATTCTTGGATGTTTTACAATCATTTTATATCATTTTTGGTACTAACCTATTGACATAGTGCCCAGTACCAGTTGCTGTTTTCTGCTTGTTTTTTACATCACAGGAAATCAATATCAAACGGAGTCCAAATGCAGCGAAACTTTTTGTGGAATTTTTTGGACCAGAAGATATCCAGTGGGCCAAAGAAGTACCAAAGAGGGAGCCCGAGGTGAGCACAAGACACCAGGGCGCGCCTGGAGGCCCAGGCGCGCCTTGGTGGGTTGTGCCCACCTCGGTGGCCTCCCGCACCGCCTGTTTGGTCTATAAATACCCCAATATTCCACAAACCCTAGGGGAGTCAACGAAAATCAATTCCAACCGCCACAAGTTCCAGAACCACCAGATCCAATCTAAACACCATCACGGAGGGGTTCATCATGCCCATTGGTGCCTCTTCGATGATGCGTGAGTAGTTCATTGTAGACCTACGGGTCCGTAGTTAGTAGCTAGATGGCTTCCTCTCTCTCTTTTGATTCTCAATACAATGGTCTCTTGGAGATCCATATGATGTAACTCTTTTTGTAGTGTGTTTGTTGGGATCCGATGAACTTTGAGTTTATGATCAGATCTATGTTTTTATCCATGAAAGTTATTTGAGTATTCTTTGATCTCTTATATGCATGAATGCTTATAGCCTCGTATTTCTTCTCCGATATTTGGTTTTGTTTGGCCAACTTGATCTATTTATCTTGCAATGGGAATAGGTGCTTTGTGATGGGTTTGATCTTACGGTGCTTGATCCTAGTGACAGAAGGGGAACCGACACGTATGTATCATTGCTATTATGGATAACAAGATGGGGTCTATTTCTACATAAATAGATCTTGTCTACGTCATGTCATCGTTCTTATTGCATTACTCCGCTTCTCCATGAACTTAAAACACTAGATGCATGCTGGATAGCGGTTGATGTGTGGAGTAATAGTAGTAGATGCAGGCAGGAGTCGGTCTACTAATCTTGGACGTGATGCCTATATAATGATCATTGCCTGGATATTGTCATGATTATTTGAAGTTCTATCAATTTCCCAACAGTAATTTGTTTACCCACCGTTTGCTATTTTTCTCAAGAGAAGCCACTAGTGAAACCTACGGCCCCCGGGTCTCTTCTTTATTATATTTGCCTTCGCGATCTATTTTTATTTGCTTTTATTTTCAGATCTATTAAACCAAAAATACAAAAATACCTTGCTGCACTTTATTTTATTTGAGATCTATTTATCCCATCTATCATATTTTTATCCCGTCATCTTGCCAATTTCTGGCGCCGTTACCCGAAAGGGATTGACAACCCCTTTAATACGTCGGGTTGCGAGTATTTGTTATTTGTGTGCAGGTGCCGTTCATGTAGTGTTGCATTGTTCTCCTACTGGTTTGATAACCTTGGTCTCATCACTGAGGGAAATACCTACCGTAGCTGTGCTGCATCATCCCTTCCTCTTTGGGGAAATACCGACGTAGTTCAAGCCGCATCAAAAGGAATTTCTGGCGCCGTTGCTGGGGAGACATCATCAACATCTACCAGGTTCCTAATCACAAATCTCATCTCCTTGTAGTTTACATTATTTTCCATTTGCCTCTCGTTTTCCTCTCCCCCACTTCACAAAAAATTGCCGTTTTACTCGCCCTCTTTTTCGCTCGCCGTTTTCTCGTCGGATCTACCCTTTGTTTGCAATCATGAGTGACTTTGGTATGGCAGAAACAGATGACGGCCTAACTCCTAAAATTGGACGATCTGGCAATCTGGATGCTAAAACTTTTGTTTTGGGGCAAGGGAATGTTATAGGAAAAGAACGTATCCAAGATTTTTTCAATTGTGTTTGGAATTTAAGTCTTGATGATGTTCCTATACTTAAGAGGACTAAATCTTATGCGGAAGCTATTTCAGCACTAGTTCTGAAGCTTGAAAATAAATTTATCCATACTCATCCTACCTTGCAAAGATTGTTTTTTGAGCTACCCGTTATAAAGAACTCCAAGGCTAAAAAGTTGGCCACTCTTGTTCTTATGAATGATTTTGACTACATAATACGGGAAGCTAGGGAAATCTTTGATTTTTATGGTATGAATCATGAAAAACCGGTGATAGATGAAATTCTTTATAATAGCGATTATGCATTAAGACATTTGCTTGGGGATAATCAAATCTTTGATGACAATCTTAAAAAGGAAGTCCCTATTTTAGATATAATCCAACAAGTTTTTAATAATGTTAATGAACATTATTCTTGGATTATTGCCGGAAATCAAAAGGGTTATGATGATAAGCAACTTGATAGTGCTAAGATTTCCATGGATAATATATTTTATGTTGTCTTTGCAAAACTGCTTGACAAAAACACCTCTAAGAAAATCGAAGAGAAAGATGACAACACTTAGATCCGTTGCTTTATGCCTAGCTAGGGGTGTAAAATGATAGCGCTTGTTGGGAGGCAACCCAATGAATAAAATTTATTTTCATCTTTTGCTTTCTGTTCTTGAGTGTTTGTACAATTATGCTACTGTTATGATTGTGTTTTTTGTGTTTTAATTAGTGTTTGTGCCAAGTAAAGCCTTTAGGATTATGTTGGGTGATAGTTCATTTGATCTTGTTGGAAAACAGAAACTTTTGCGTCCAGAAAAACAATTTTCAAAAATCACAAAATTGATGAATGCTTCTGAATTTTTTACACAAGATTGATATACAAATTACCCACGTTTTCCTAATTTTTCATAATTTGTGGAGTTACAGAAGTATTCGAAGTTTTCAGATTGCTACAGACTATTCTGTTTTTGAAAGATTCTATTTTCTTTGCGTTGTGTGCTTGTTTTGATGATTCTATGGTTTTCTTTGAAGAGTTTTTGCCATAGAAAAGTTGGAATACAGTAGATATAATGCAAGAATAAAATATGAATTGGTTTGCAACAGCACTTATAGTAGTGTTTTGCTTTCTTATACTAACGGATCTCACGAAGGTTTTGTTGAGTTTTGTGTGATTGAAGTTTTCAAGTTTTGGGTGATATTACGATGGATGAAGGAATAAGGAGTAAGAAGAGCCTAAGCTTGGGTATTCCCATGGCATCCCAAGCTATTATCCAAAGAGAAGCAAGCAACTAAGCTTGGGGATGCCTGAGTGGCATCCCCTCTTTCTTCTAACGACCATCGGTATTTTACTCGGAGCTATATTTTTATTCGTCACATACTACGAGTTTTGCTTGGAGCGTCTTGTATGATATGAGTCTTTTCTTGTTTTGCTTTTTGTTTTAAGTCATGAATCCTTGCTGGACACACCTATTTGAGAGAGCCAAAATTATGCCATGACTTGTTAGAATTGCTCTCTATGCTTCACTTAAATCCTTATGAGCTATGGAATTGCTCTAGTGCTTCACTTATATCTTTTTGAGCACGGTGTGCTTTATTATTTTTGAAGAAATGCTCTCATGCTTCACTTAGAATTATTTAAGAGTTAGTAATTTTTTTAAGAAATTCTCTCTTGATTCACTTAAACTATTTTGAAAGAAAGAAATACGATGCTCATGATCTTCACTTATATTTTTTTGAGCTTATTAAAAGCAACATATGAAAACTAGTCCCAAAATGATAGATATCCAAGGAAGATATAATAAAAACTTTCATGAAGATCATTGGACAAAATAAACTTGATTCCTTGTAATAGTTTTGAGATATGATGATGTGATATGTGAGTCATGTTGATGAGTAATTGTGCTTTAGTAAGAATATTGGTGTTAAGGTTTGTGATTCCCTATGCAAGCACGAAAGTCAATAGTTATGCAATGAAATTACATCCTACTTATGGTGCATTATTCGTTGTTAATTATGATTAATGTTCGCTTATGAGATTTTTCATTTCTTGTTTGGTCGCTTCTCAATCTTTTGCTAGCCTTCATTTGCACTAAGTATGATCACTACTTGTGCATCCAAAATACTTTAAACCAGTTTTGCCATATGAGTCCACCATACCTACCTATATGCGGTATTCTTTTGCTGTTCTAAGCAAATTTGTATGTGCCATCTCTAATTTTCAAAATAAATTTCTCTTTTGTGTGCTCGTACCGCTCATGAAACGGTAGGGGGTGGCTAATATTTTTCCATGCTAGATATGTTATTCTCACGATGAGTGTTTATTCACTTATCATTGCACGAGAGTATGGCAAAGGTATTGGGGATGCCTAGTCCCGAAATGAAAAATGAATTTACTTTATGTTGTCAAATAATAAATTCCTTGGAAAGTGTTGGTATGGAAGGCACCCGTGGATACGGCTAGCCATGGAATGTGAAAGTATGGTTGAAAAAGGAATAAACTTTATTTTCTGTTTGGGAACCGCCTATGATATATCTAGCATGGAAAGTATTGGGAACTACTCAGTTGTTTTCGTTGACAGGAAAAGCATGCCTCCCAAAATGTTTTTATCTATCCTTTTCGCTTTGAGCTCTGGCACCTCTACAAATCCCTACTTCCCTCCACGAAGGGCCTTTCTTTTACTTTATGCAATTTTTATTTTTACTTGAGTCTCGATCTTCTCTTATAAAGCACCAACTAAGGGGCACTATGATTGTACTTGAGCATTGGGTGAAGCTAATATGCGAGTGTGTTTCATGAATGGATCAATGATTGAGCATAATGGGCTAGGGAAAACTTGCTTTAGTGTTGATATTTTGAAAGACATGGTTGCTTGTTGGTATGCTTGAGTATTAAAGTCCTCATATCAAAACTAGACTATTGCTTTGAACCATATAAAAGTCCAAATGTCCATGCTACAAAGAAAAGATATTATGCGATGAACATGTTAGGCAGCATTCCACATCAAAACTTCTGTTTTTATCATTTACCTACTCGAGGACGAGCAGGAATTAAGCTTGGGGATGCTGATACATATCCAATGTATCTATAATTTTTGATTGTTCCATGCTGTTATATTATCATTCTTGGATGTTTTACAATAATTTTATATCATTTTTTGGTACTAACCTATTGACATAGTGCCCAGTGCCAGTTGCTGTTTTCTGCTTGTTTTTTACATCGCAGGAAATCAATATCAAACGGAGTCCAAATGTAGCGAAACTTTTTGTGGAATTTTTTGGACCAGAAGACAACCAGTGGGCCAAAGAAGTACCAAAGAGGGAGCCCGAGGTGAGCACAAGACACTAGGGCGCGCCTGGAGGCCCAGGCGCGCCCTGGTGGGTTGTGCCCACCTCGGTGGCCTCCCGCACCGCCTCTTTGCTCTATAAATACCCCAATATTCCAGAAACCCTAGGGGAGTCGACGAAAATCAATTCCAGCCGCTGCAAGTTCCAAAACCACCAGATCCAATCTAAACACCATCACAGAGGGGTTCATCATGCCCATTGGTGCCTCTCCGATGATGCATGAGTAGTTCATTGTAGACCTACGGGTCCGTAGTTAGTAGCTAGATGGCTTCCTCTCTCTCTTTTGATTCTCAATACAATGGTCTCTTGGAGATCCATATGATGTAATAACTCTTTTTGCGGTGTGTTTTTTGGGATCCGATGAACTTTGAGTTTATGATTAGATCTATGTTTTTATCCATGAAAGTTATTTGAGTCTTCTTTGATCTCTTATATGCATGATTGCTTATAGCCTCGTATTTCTTCTCCGATATTTGGGTTTTGTTTGGCCAACTTGATCTATTTATCTTGCAATGGGAAGAGGTGCTTTGTGATGGGTTCGATCTTACGGTGCTTGATCCCAGTGATAGAAGGGGAACCGACACGTATGTATCATTGCTATTAAGGATAACAAGATGGGGTCTATTTCTACATAAATAGATCTTGTCTACATCAGGTCATCGTTCTTATTGCATTACTCCGTTTCTCCATGAACTTAATACACTAGATGCATGCTGGATAGCGGTCGATGTGTGGAGTAATAGTAGTAGATGCAGGCAGGAGTCGGTCTACTAATCTTGGACGTGATGCCTATATAATGATCATTGCCTGGATATCATCATGATTATTTGAAGTTCTATCAATTGCCCAACAGTAATTTGTTTACCCATCGTTTGCTATTTTTCTCAAGAGAAGCCACTAGTGAAACCTACGACCCCCGGGTCTCTTCTTTATTATATTTGCCTTCGCGATCTATTTTTATTTGCTTTTATTTTCAGATCTATTAAAACAAAAATACAAAAATACCTTGCTGCACTTTATTTTATTTGAGATCTATTTATCCCATCTATCATATTTTTATCCCATCATCTTGCCAATTTCTGGCGCCGTTACCCGAAAGGGATTGACAACCCCTTTAATACGTCGGGTTGCGAGTATTTGTTATTTGTGTGCAGGTGCCGTTCACGTAGTGTTGCGTGGTTCTCCTATTGGTTCGATAACCTTGGTCTCATCACTGAGGGAAATACCTACCATAGCTGTGCTGCATCATCCCTTCCTCTTTGGGGAAATACCGACGTAGTTCAAGCCGCATCAATCACCACCACCTCCTTCTTCATCACGAAAAGAAAATTGAGTATCGGGTATGGGCACTCCCCTTGGCTTGTGCGAAGCTTGGGGGAGGTGCCCCGGTATCTTATCACCTCCACTATCTTTTGCCTTTATTTACCTTAGTTTGATCCATAGTTATCTTTTGCTTTAGATGAATAAAAGCTTAGTTCGATCCTTTCTTTTCGAGAGTTTGCTTAGTGATCTATCCTTGTAATCATGTGCGAGATATATAATAAAGTTTAGTTTGAGTTTTTCTTTCTTTACTTTCATGTTCCAATAAAAAGAAAGGAAATAAATGAAAAAGATCATATGCTAATCTTATGGTAAGTAATGATATCACATAAGGAAAAGTATAAGTAGAAAATTTTATTGGAGCTTGACAAACATAGCATTGGTCAATGATGCAATTCATGAAAGAATTAATAAGGGAAGAGAAGATTCACATGCAAATACACTATCTTGGAAATCTTTTCTGATTGTGAGCTCCCATCAAAATATTATATGCCAAAATTGTTAACGTTGGACAAGGAAGACAACGTAATGATTTATGTTTGTTCATATTCACATAGAAGTTATATTGTCATAGATCCTTCAACATGTGGTGCTTGCCCCCTATCTTTGCTAGCCAAAAATTCCGCACTAAGTAGAGATACTACTTGTGCATCCAAAAACCCTTAAACCCAAATCTTGTTTTGAGAGTCCACCATACCTACCTATGGATTGAGTAAGATCCTTCAAGTAAGTTGTCATCGGTGCAATAAGGCAATAAAAATTGTTCTAAAAGTGTTAGATCATTTAGTGTAAAAGAAAATTGAGCGTTGTATGAACTTGTGATGGCAAAGAATAAAAGCGACAACCTGCATAATAAAGGTTGCTATCATAAGGGGCAGTATAATGTGATGTTCTTTTGCACTAAGGGATTGAGCATACAAACAAAAAGCGCATGGCAACCTCTGCTTCCCTCTGTGAAGGGCCTATCTTTTACTTTTATGTATTTACTTTTATGCAAGAGTCAAAGTTTTCTCTCTATTCCATTTTATTTTTCTCCTTTGGCAAGCATCATGTGGTGAGGAAAGATCTAGGCACATATATCCAGTTGGATATGGGTAGCATGAGTTATTATTGTTGACATCACCCTTGAGGTGAGTATGTTGGGAGGCGAAACTATAAGCCCCTATATTTCTGTGTGTCCGGTTGAAACGTTTTGCTCATGTGTATGCGGTGAGTGTTAGCAATCATAGAAGACTATATGATGGTTGAGTATGTGGACTTGCCTAAAGGCTCCGATACGTGACCCTTCCTGAAAAGATGATGAATTGTAGTTGCAAAGTTGACTGAGAACATAGTTTGTTGGTTTCCAATAGAGTTTATGCTTTATACTTCGATGTTGTGATGAATTGTTACTTGTTCATGAGAAGTCTATGATAAAAGTTTTATGTTAAAGTTTGTTGCTGTTATAATAAGATACATGATGCTTCTATGTCCGTATTTTGTTTTTATCGACACCTCTCTCTCTAAGCATGTGGACATGTTTTTCGATTTCGGTTTTCGCTTGAGGACAAGCGAGGTCTAAGCTTGGGGGAGTTGATACGTCCATTTTGCATCATGTTTACCTACTGTTATTTATAATGTTTTTATGCATAATAATGCTTTTTTGGAGTAATTCTAATGCCTTTTCTCTCATAATATGCAAGGTTTACACAAAGAGGGAGAATTTCGGCAGCTGGAAATCTGGACCTGAAAAAGCTACGTCAGGCCACCTATTCTGCACAACTCCAAATGAGCTGAAACTTCACGAGGAATTTCTATGGAATAAATGAGAAATACTGGAGTAAATAACTACCAGTGGGGGGCCACCTGGTGAGCACAAGACACCAGGATGCGCCAGGCCCCCCAGGCGCGCCCTGGTGGGTTGTGCTCAGCCCAGCCCACCTCCAGTGCCCATCTTCTGGTATATAAGTCATTTTGACCTAGAAAAATAAGGAGAGGACTTTCGGGATGAAGCGCCGCCGTCTCGAGGCGGAACTTGCGCAGGAGCACTTTTGCCCTCCGGTGGAACGATTCCACCGGGGGAACTTCCCTCCCGGAGGGGGAAATCATCGTCATCATCATCACCAACAACTCTCCCATCTTGGGGAGGGTAATCTCCATCAACATCTTCAACAGCACCATCTCCTCTCAAACCCTAGTTCATCTCTCATGTTCAATCTTTGTACCGGAACCTCAGATTGGTACCTGTGGGTGACTAGTAGTGTTGATTACATCTTGTAGTTGATTGCTATATGGTTTATTTGGTGGAAGATTATATGTTCAGATCCATTATGCTATTTAATACCCCTCTGATCATGAGCATGTTTATCACTTGTGAGTAGTTACTTTTGTTCTTGAGGTCACGGGAGAAATCATGTTGCAAGTAATCATGTGAACTTGATATGTGTTCAATATTTTGATAGTATGTATGTTGTGATTCCCTTAGTGGTGTCATGTGAACGTCGACTACATGACACTTCACTATACTTGGGCCTAAGGGAATGCATTGCGGAGTAGTTATTAGATGATGGGTTGCTAGAGTGACAGAAGCTTAAACCCTAGTTTATGCGCTACTTCGTAAGGGACCGATTTGGATCCAAAAGTTTAATGCTATGGTTAGATTTATTCTTAATACTTTTCTCGTAGTTGGGGATGCTTGCGAGGGGGTTAATCATAAGTAGGAGGTTTGTTCAAGTAAGAACAGCACCTAAGCACCAATCCACCCACATATCAAATTATCAAAGTAGTGTACACAAATCAAACCAACATGATGAAAGTGACTAGATGAAATTCCCGTGTACCATCAAGAACGCTTTGCTTATCATAAGAGACCGTTTTGGCCTGTCCTTTGCCTCAAAAGGATTGGGCTATCTTGCTGAACTTTTGTTATCGTTACCGTTACTTGCTCGTTACAAATTATCTTGCTATCAAACTACTCGCTACCTACAATTTCAGTGCTTGCAGACATTACCTTGCTGAAAACCACTTGTCATTTCCTTCTGCTCCTCGTTGGGTTTGACACTCCTACTTATTGAAAGGACTATGATTGATGCCCTATACTTGTGGGTCATCAAGCATCAAGTGTTGATGGTTAACAAGACCACCAGTTTCAAGAAAAAGGGCAAGGGAAAGAAAGGGAACTTCAAGAAGAACGACAAGCAAGTTGCCGCTCTCGTGAAGAAACCCAAAGTTGGACCCAAGCATGAGACTGAGTGCTTCTACTGCAAGGGTAATGGTCACTGGAAGCGTAACTGCCCCAAATACTTGGCGGATAAGAAGGATGGCAAAGTGAACAAAAGTATATTTGATATACATGTTATTGATGTGTTCCTTGCTAATGCTCGTAGTAGCACTTGGATATTTGATACTGGTTCGGTTGCTCATATTTGGAACTCAAAATAGGAGCTGCAGAATAAATGAAGAATGGCTAAGGAAGAGGTGATGACGCGCGTCGGGAATGGTTCCAAGGTTGATGTGATCGCCGTCGGCACGCTGCCTCTACATCCACCTTCGGGATTAGTTTTAGACCTCAATAATTGTTATTTGGTGCCAGCGTTGAGCATGAACATTATATCTGGATCTTGTTTATTGCGAGATGGTTATTCATTTAAATCAGAGAATAATAGTTGTTCTATTTATATGAGTAACATCTTTTATGGCCACACACCCTTAGTGAATGGTCTATTCTTGTTGAATCTTGATTGTAGTGATACACATATTCGTAATATTAATGCCAAAAGATGCAAAGTTGATAATGATAGTGCAACATACTTGTGGCACTGCCGTTTAGGTCATATTCGTGTAAAGCCTATAGCCTATAAGAAACTCCATGCGGATGGACTTTTGGAATCACTTGATTATGAATCATTTGATACTTGCGAACCATGCCTCATGGGCAAGATGACTAAAACTCCGTTCTCTAGAACAATGGAGCGAGCTAATGACTTATTGGAAATAATACATACCGATGTATGTGGTCCGATGAGTGTCGAAGCACGCGGCGGGTATCATTATTTTCTAACCTTCACAGATGATTTGAGCAGGTATGGGTATATCTACTTGATGAAACACAAGTCTGAAACATTGGAAAAGTTCAACGAATTTCAAAATGAAGTGGAGAATCATCGTAACAAGAAAATAAAGTTTCTACAATCTGATCGCAGAGGCAAATATTCGAGTTACAAGTTTGGCTTTCATTTAAAACAATGTGGAATAGTTTCACAACTCACGCCACCTGGAACACCACAGCGTAATGGTGTGTCCGAACGTCGTAACAGTACTTTATTAGATATGGTGCATTCTATGATGTCCCTTACCGATTTGCCACTATTGTTTTGGGGTTATGCATTAGAGACAACCGCATTCACATTAAATAGGGCACCGTCTAAATCCGTTGAGACGACACCGTATGAACTATGGTTTGGCAAGAAGCCTAAGCTGTCGTTCCTTAAAGTTTGGGGATGCGACGCTTATGTTAAAAGGCTTCAGCCTGATAAGCTCGAACCCAAAGCGGAGAAGTGCGTCTTCATAGGATACCTAAAAGAAACTATTGAGTATACCTTCTACCACGGGTCCGAAGGCAAAATCTTTGTTGCTAAGAATGGGTCCTTTCTAGAGAAGGAGTTTCTCTCAAAAGAAGTGAGTGGGAGGAAAGTAGAACTTGATGAGGTAGTTGTACATGCCCTCGAATTGGATGGTAGTACATCAGGGAAAACTGTTCCCATGATGCCTACACCAATCAGAGAGGAAGCAAATGCTGATGATCATGAACCTTCAGATCAAGTTACCACTGGACCTCGTAGGTCGACCAAAACACGCTCCACACCAGAGTGGTACGGTAATCCTGTCCTGGAAGTCATGTTGTTGGACAATGGTGAACCTACGAACTATGAAGAAGCTATGACAAGCTCAAATTCCGACAAATGGCTTGAGGCCATGAAATCTGAGATAGGATCCATGTATGAGAACAAAGTGTGGAATTTGGTGGATTTGCCCGATGATCGGCAAGCCATTGAGAATAAATGGATCTTTAAGAGGAAGACGGATGCTGACAGTAATATCACTGTCTACAAAGCTTGTCGCAAAAGGTTTTCGACAAGTTCAAGGGGTTGACTAATA
This sequence comes from Thinopyrum elongatum, assembly GCA_011799875.1. Classification (NCBI taxonomy): domain Eukaryota; kingdom Viridiplantae; phylum Streptophyta; class Magnoliopsida; order Poales; family Poaceae; genus Thinopyrum; species Thinopyrum elongatum. The sequence continues at coordinate 536,755,404 of CM022297.1, forward strand.
ACCCACAATTATAGGGGATCACAACAGTTTTCGAGGGTAGAGTATTCAACCCAAATTTATAGATTAGACACAAGGGGAGCCAAAGAATATTTGCAAGTATTAGCAGCTGAGTTGTCAATTCAACCACACCTGGAGATTAAATATCTGCGGCAAAGTGATCAGTAGCACAGTAATATGATAGTTTTGATAGCAGTGGTAACAGTAACAATAACGGTAACAGTGATAGCAATGGTTTTGTAGCAAGTGTAACAGTAACAATAACAATAGTAACTGTAACGCCCCCAGTGGTTAGCCATAGTAATCCCATTTTGATAATGCCAAGTCAACATGATTAACAGTGCCAAATTCTCATTTGCATCATGTTGCATTTCAACCCCCAACTCAAAATTCACATTTAAAATACTAAGTGAAATTCAAAAGTCCACAAATATGAAAACTAAAATGTTGGTCATGTGGCAAATATTCCATCACTAATTATGGCTGTGGACCAACAACCTTGCAATGTGAAAATTAATGCCCTTAACTAATTAAAACAGGGGCTAAAAATAATTATTAAATACCTTTTCAAATTAATAAAATATTAAACTATTTTATTTGGCTGTCCAAATTAACGTGGCAGTGGTATAATACTAAATACTAATTTAGGTGTTGAAATTATATTTTACAAAACTAAAATGAATTAAGAGCTAAAACAGAAACAGAAAAAGAAAAAGGAAAAGAGAAAACAGAAAAGCTAAAACAAGAAAAAAAAACAAAAGGACCCCCCCAGCTGGGCCACGGCCCAGCTGGCCACCAGGCCGCCAGACCGGCCCAGCTCGCCCCCGCCTGGCCTATATAGGCCTGCTCCCCCCACCGAACCCTAATTTCCCCCCTCTCGCTCCCCACTCCCTCGTCCCTCCTCTGCCTCCCCCGACTGGATCAGGGCAGCGGCCCCGCGCCCCCGACGCCGGCGCCGCCCGTCCCCGTCATCAGACCCCGCCCCCGGCTCATCGCCTCGCTCCTCTCCTCCCCCCTGGTTCTGGATTGGGTCAGGAGAGGAGGTCCCGACCGGCCCCGACGCGCCCGTCGCCCCCACCGTGGCCGCCCCGGCCGGCAACTTCGCTGGCGACCTCACCCAGTCGCCACCAACGCCGCCGGCCACCCCTGCCTCGCCTCCCCCCTCGTGAGCACCCCCGGCCTCCGCTGCCGCCCTCCCCTCTCCCTTCGACGCCGCGCGCCGGAGCCGCGCTCACCACGCCCCGTCGCAAGTCCCTTCCCCACCACCGCCGTCGCCCTGCTGCGGCCTCTCCGCCTCGCCCGCGCGCGCCTTGCCGCCGCGCATGCCAGCCACCGCCCCTGCCCTGCATCCCCGTTCGCCGCCGTCGCCTGGCCCCGACCGGGCCAGCTCCGGCTGGCCGGCCGCGCCTTGGCCGTGGCCTCGCCGCCCCTGCTAGGCGAGCGCCCGCTCGGCGCCCGACGCCCGCGCGCCCGTGTGCCCGCAGTGGCCTCTGGGCCACTGGCGTATGGGCCCGGCCCCCCTGGGCCACTGACACGAGGGGCCCACGCCCCTGAGAACAAAAAAAAACAAAAATAAATAAATAAAAATTATTAAAATTAATAATTAATTAATTAATTAGTAATTAATTAGTTTAATTAATCCTAATTAGATTAACCTAATCACTAGTTAAGTTAATTAAACCCTGATTAGCCTAACAGTCTATGACAGGTGGACCCCACCTGTCAGATTGTGCTGACGTCAGCATGATGTCATGCTGACATCATCAGCTACTATTTCGGATAATGTTTAATTTAAATAATTAAATAAATTCCAGAAATTAATAAAAACTTTAGAAAATCATATAAAATAATCCGTAACTCAGATCGAAAAACTTTGTACATGAAAGTCGCTCAGAACGACGGGACGAATCCGAATTAGCGGTCCGTTCGTCCGCCACACGTCCCTAACTATCCGAACATGCAACCGTTCCCCTCTTTTCGTCTGTCCGAAAAGCCGGACACCGGGAATACTTTCCCGGATGTTTTTCTCTTTCGCTGGTATTACCTAGCCCTACGATAGAACACCGCTAGCTTTGGTTATTGACATGTCATGCACTTGTTTGCTTAGTATTTACTGTTTCCTCCCCCTCTTCTCTCTCGGTAGCCCCCGACACCGATGTCGTCCCCGAGGCCGACACAGCTCCGGAGCCCGAAGACACCATTGAAAACCTTGCCCTTGCCGCCGAGCAACCAGGCAAGCCCCCCCTTTGATCATCCCGATATCGCCCATTCTATTTCTCATGCTTGCATTAGAATTGCTGCTGCTGCTGCTTTACCTATTCTGATGCATAGCCTGTTTATTGTATCCTGCTGTTGATAATTACCTGCATATCCTAAACTGCTTAGTATAGGCTGGGTAGAGACCTATCAGTGACCCGCTAGTCCCGACCGCCCCGCTGGATAATCCGAAGACCCGATCAACGGGATTGAAGACCAGGCCCCGGCACGGCACATCACCCCCCTTAGTTGTAACGACACTACAGCGTTACTATCGAGTGTCGAGGTTGATACCTCATGCAGCACTTCTGATGTTAACTCTGTAGAGTAGCTATTCGGTCATGGTCATCGACGGTGATTCCTCCTTCACCGCTTCCGACAACGACGCCGTCGTACAACACCTCAAGTGTGAACCCAGTGAGGGTGATTCCTCCGAGTTCACCTTGACGGATACATCAAGTGGGAATTCAATGAGGGTGATACCTTGGATTCCTCTGATGTTATGGACACACGGATACTTGGACTTTACACTGTTACTTGGATAGGCGGGTCGACCCTGAGGGGTACCCGCGTGCGCCTGAGAGGCGATTGTTGTGAAGACCGGTGCCTGTATGGTGCCCGAGTGATGAATACGAGGCGCGGCCGGGCATTCTTAACCCTTGCAGCAAGTCCTCGAGACAGGGCGACGGGGTCACATCTTTTGTGAGTCTCTGCTCGTTACCGTAAGCCCAAGTTACTAACGATTTGGAAATTTGATCCGAGCAGGCCTCTGGCCTGATAGCACTAACCACCACGTGGGCATAGTATGGGTGTTCTGCATCATATGCATCAGCCGAAAGCTCTGTCAGATGTCCAGTTCAGCAGTGCGGCATGGAGTGATTGGCGCCATTCCCGACAGAGGTGGTGCTTGGATCTGTGCCATGTGCGCAACGACCCGGAGGGCGAGGGGAGATGGCCAAGACCCCCTTGCGCTTAGGATGTAGACCAGCGGGGACCTCTCTGCTGAGCTGTAGGTAGGGTTGCGGTGTGTCGTTTGGCCGAGGCCGGGCATGACCCAGGAAAGTGTGTCCGGCCGGAGTTAATCGAGCGTGTTGGGTAAGTTGGTGCACCCCTGCAGGGAAGAAAACTTCTATCGATAGCCTGTCCTACGGTAATAGACACTCGGAGTTGTATCCTGATTGATACAATCTAGAACTGGATACTTGGATACTATGGCTCTGGGATTGCTTCTCGTAGGGAGTCGAGAAGGGATCTCCGGACGAGGTTGATGATTGTATGGCTCTGGGATTGCTTTCTCGCAGGGCGTCAAGAAAGGATCTCTGGGTGAGGTTGAGACTTAATGATACTGTTACATTATATTGTACTGTCTACACTCTTCTAATGCTGCAAGACCTCTGAAGATGCTAGTCTTCGATAGGACTAGGCCTCCTCTCTATTCTGGCATTTCTGCAGCCCAGTCCACATATACAGCCTATATTTGAAAATGTTGCATATGTAGTGTAGATCCTTGCTTGCTGAGTACTTCTGAGTACTCACGGTTGCTTTGTTTTCCTTTTCTCCCCATATCAGTTTGTCGTGACTAGAGGACGGAGCCCCCTGAGACAGATGCCGCGTCGATCGACTACCACTACTACCCAGAGGATGGATACTACTATGAGTTGACTGACGACCAGGAGTAGGATCGGAGGGTCCCAGGCAGGAGGCCTACGCCTTTCGATCATAGTGTTTTATTTTGCCCCGCCTTTCTAAAGGCCTTTCTGTTTCTCTTTTAATATATGTACTCAGATATCTGATGCTTCCGCTGACGCTTGTACGCAAGCTTATGTATTCGAGCCCTCGAGGCCCCTGGCTTGTAATATAAAGCTTGTATGACTTTATTTATGTTTTAGAGTTGTGTTGTGATATCTTCCCGTGAGTCCTTAGGCTTGATCGTGTGCATTTGCGTGTATGATTAGTGCACGATTGAGCTGGGGGCGTCACAGTAACTTAGCAAGAGCAATATGTGGAAAACTCGTAGGCATTGGGTCGGTGAATTCGTTGGATGATATTCATCATATAACAGTCATAACCTAGGGCGATACAGAACTAGCTCCAGTTCATAAATATAATGTAGGCATGTATTCCGTAAATAGTCATACGTGCTTATGAAAAGAACTTGCATGACATCTTTTGTCCTACCCTCCTGTGGTAGTGGGGTCCATAAGGAAACTAAGGGATATTAAGGCCTCCTTTTAAAAGAGAACTGGAACAAAGCATTAACACATAGTGAATACATGAACTGCTCAAACTACGGTCATCACCGAAAAGTATCCCGACTATTGTCACTCCGGGGTTTACGGATCATAACACGTAGCAGGTGCATATAACTTGCAAGAACGGATCTAGAACATAGATATAATGGTGAAAACATAAACGGTTCAGATCTGAAATCATGGCACTCAGGCCCTAGTGACAAGCATTAAGCATAGCAAAGTCATAGCAACATCAATCTCAGAACATAGTGGATACTCGGGATCAAGCCCCAATAAAACTAACTCGATTACATGATGAATCTCATCCAACTCCTCACCGAACAGCGAGCCTACGACGGGATTACTCACTCCCGGTGGGGAGCATCATGGAATTGGAGATGAAGGAGGGTTGGTGATGATGAAGATCAAAGATTCCCCTCTCCGGAGCCCAAAACAGACTCCAGATCTGGCCTCCCGATGAAGAACAGGAGGTGGCGGCGGCTCCGCCTGGTGAAACGCGATAATTCTTCCTCCCTTGATTTTTTTTTCCAAAAATAGGATTTTATAGCGTCGGAGTTAGGGTCTGCGGGGCCACCAGGTGGGCACAACCCACCTGGGCGTGCCTGGAGGGGATGGCGCACCCTGGTGGGTTGTGCTCAACCAGGGGCCCCCCTCCGGTGGTTCTGGGCTCCAGTATTTTTCATTTGTTATAAAACAGTTCTCCAAAAAGTTTCATTCCATTCCGAGAACTTTTATTTCTGCACAAAAACAACACCATGATAGTTCTGCTGAAAACAGCATCAGTCCGGGTTAGTTTCATTCAAATCATGCAAATTAGAGTCCAAAACAAGAGCAAAATTGTTAGGAAAAGTTGATACAAGAGAGACGTATCAACTCCCCCAAGCTTAAATCTTTGCTTGTCCTCAAGCAATTCAGTTGATAAACTGAAAGTGAAAAAGAAAAACTTTTACTAACTCTTTTTTTCTTGTTTACATAAATAAGCTTAAGTAGCACCCAGGTTTTCAGCAAAGATCATGACTAACCATGTCAACAATAACTCTTAAAAATTATATTAACTCATATCAATAGCATAAGCAACTAGAGAGCAATAATAAGATATCTCAAATGACAACACTTTGTCAAAACAACCATGATATAATATGACAACAGTGGTATCTCGCTAGCTCTTTCTGAGACCGCAAAACATAAATGCAGAGCACCTCCAAAGTTCAAGTAGTGACTAACATTGTAATTCATGGTAGAAAATATCCAGTCATGAAGCATTCAACATTAGCTATACATAATGCATGAGGATGACAATGGTGCTCTCAGATCTGGCGCTTGTTTGAGAAGGTGATGACGCAACATAAAATTAAATAGATAGTCCCTTCGTAGAGGGAAGCAGGGATTTGCAGAGGTGCCAGAGCTCGAAGCTTAAATCAGAGATAAATGAAATTTTGGGAAATGCACCCTTCCTGTTTACGTCACGACCAAAAGTTATCAATATCTTCCATGCTAAACAGATTAGTGGTGGTTCCCAAGCAATAAAAGTAAAGGTTTACCCCCCTCCACCAACAAACACACTCCACGGCTAGCCGAATCCACGAGTACCGTCCATACAAACATCAGTCCTGGGGGAGTTTTGTTTAGTTATTTGTAATTTTTGATTTCGGGACTGGGAATCCCTATTACCGCCCCTCTCATGCAAGGACGAGTGAATAAACACTCATCATGAGAATAACCCGCTTAGCATGGAAGATACCGACTACCCCCTGTCGCTCTATGAACAATCCAGGCACACAAAAACAGATGTTCATTTGAAATTTTAGAGGTGGCACATGCAAATTTACTTAGAACGGCAGGGTAATACCGAATATAGGTAGATATGGCGGACTCATCTGGAATAACTTTGGGTTTGGGGATTTTGATGCACAAGCAGTATTTCCGCTTAGTACGGGTGAAGGCTAGCAAATAGGTTGAGAAGCGGCCAGCTAGAGAGCAAAAACGGTCATGAACATGCATTATGCATAATAAACATTGAATACTAGCATGAGTAGGATATGAACACCATGAACATAAATATCATAGAGGCTATGTTGGTTTTGATTCAACTACATGCTGAACATGTGCCAAGTCAAGCCACTTGAAACATTCAGAGGAGGATACCATATCATCATACTACATCACAATCATTTTAATGCATGTTGACATCCAAGATAAATCATTATCCACTCCTAGCTACTTAAGCATGGCATGCGAAACTATAATCTCTAATTGTCATTGCAAGCATGTTTGATCATAATATGCTGAATCATGGATACTAGGTTAAACATATTTACAAAAACAGAACAAGTTGAGTTCATACCCATTTCTCTCTGCCACAGTCACTTCATCAAATATCGTCATTATTGCCTTTCACTTGCACGACCGAATGATATGAAAATAATAATAGTGCAAGAGTGCCTGGGACTAAGATGGAATCTGCAAACATTTTATTTAAAAGGAGAAGACAAGGTAATTTGGGTTCCTTGTTAGATCAACAATAATACATATGAGAACCACTCAACATTTTCATCATGGTCTTCTCCTCGGTAAGACACAACAAAAAGAAAAGAAATTCAGAGAAACACATTGAAATATTTTTAGAGTTTTTAGTTTTTCTTGAGGAAAGCAAATTAAAGAGAAAAACAAAAATGAGAAAAACTATTTACACGGGAAAGCTCCCAACAAGCAAAAAGAAGAATCGGGAAATCTTTTTGGATTTTCTCAAAGTTTTTCAAACACACAAGAAGAAAGCGAGAAAATAAATCTAGCATGGATAGTACAATGAAAAAGAGGGAACACCGACAACTGGTATGAAATGTGTGCACATGAATGTAATGTCGGTGGAAATACGTACTCCCCGAAGCTTAGGCTTATGGCTTAGCTTGGTAATCACCATTCGTACCCTGGATAATAATCTGAATGATAGCCCACGGAGGCTCTAGGTGCGGCCTCCTCAGCTCGCTGAACTGCTTCGACTTCTGCCTTGTATGCGCGAGCCTCGTTCTCCAGAATATAATATCCCCTTTTGCTGTGGAAATCAAAGAGAGTAGGCGCAGACAAAACAATAGGTATAATGGGTTCTTTATTGAACCTTAAGTTATAAGTATAATCAGTGATTGTGCCCTTAAGGAACTTATGACGCTTCATGGCCTCAAAGTCTAAGTACTGGGTAGGTAAGATGGGATCGTTAGGATAAGGTGACACACCCAACTCCTTTGCTAAACGGGAAGCATAAATCCCACCATAAAAATAACCACTACCAGCGTTGTGTTGCAATTGGCGTGCAACAATCGCTCCAAGGTTATAACATTTAATACCCGTGGGAGCAGTGTGTATGAGGCTCAATTCAGGGGCACATAGTGTGCCGCAATCATGCTTGCCCACGATGCATTTGCCATTAAAGAGTGCAAACTATTGAATTGATGGGAAATGAATACTTTTTATTCTACCTTGTGTCACTCCTCTGTCCTCACCGTAACATAGAATAGTCAAAAATGACTCATATTCAGATCTTGGTGGCTCGTCCTGCGAACCCCAAAATGGAATTTTGCAAACACCACAAAACACTTCTAGAGGTATGGTAAATGGACGGTCATAAAGTTTAAACGAGACTCTAGACTCACGAGGATAAAATTTAAATTCTTTAGTAAATGTTTCTGTGAGGCTGAGATGCTGGATGCACTTGTCTTCAATGTAGGGACCGAGCTCGGCGTTGTGAACATATTGCTCAAATCCTTCTTTAATACCTGCACTCACCATGAAATCATTGCACGACCATAAACATGATTTGATAGCGGCATCCCTTATTGAACGTGCACTTGGTTCGACATAAGATCGATGTATCGAGTCACTACTAGATGATGCCTCCAAGGACCTGCTCCTCGAAGAACTCCTTCCAAAGAAACTCATTTCATTCGCGTACAAATTTCTGAAAAATTTTGGGTCACAAAATTTTGTCAACTAAATTCTACAAGATTGATAGCAAATACTCATAAGGATGCATAGAGGCCATATTAAGCATTCAAACTACTTAGAACTCTAAGAATTCAACATGCAAGTTCATCTACAGCAGCACCAAGAGTAGCTAATTATTCAAAATATAAACCACTAAAGCAAAAACTAATTGGAGCAATGGGGGAGCCACATGCCAAGTAGCAATCCCCCAAAACAGTTTTGGAAATGGAGCTTCGAGCAAAGAGATCGAAATCCGTGGGTTTGAGAGCAAGAACACGAGAGAGAGAGAGAGCTATGGTAATTTTTTTCTGGAGGTACAAGAAGGAATGGGCTCAAGAGATAAGTGAGGGGACCCACGTGGGGACCACAACCCACCAGGGCGCGCCTGGGGTTGCTGGCACGCTCTAGTGTCTTGTGGTCACCAGGTGCACCCCCCTCTGATGTTATTTGCACTAAAAATTCAGAAATATTCAGAAAAAATCGTATTAAATTTTCAGGGCATTCTGAGCACTTTTATTTTTGGGTCTTTTTTTATTGCTTTGGGTCATTTTTTATTTCATGGGAAATTTAGAAAACAGACAAGACATGGCATTTTATTTTATTTAACTAAGAAAAATAGAAGACAAAAGATAGGGACAGAATGTGGTGTCTACTAGATTCATCGACTTCATACCTCTCAAAAATGATGCATTAATAAGGTTGATCAAGTCTTATTAACAACCACTTCCGATTAGCATGAAACCGAAGAGCTTTCGTAAGATACTAAGTTACCTCAATGGGGATATGCATGTCCCCAACAATAAGCATTTCATATTTCTTTTTGGCAGTTGGTAGAGGTAGTTGGAAACTTCTAATAGTGAGTGTCGGGGATTTTTCAATAACTTTAATACCATTCATTTGGAACTGTTTCTTTGGAAAGTGCACCGTATGCTCATTGCCATTGATATGAAAAGTGACCTTGCTTTTATTGCAATCAATAACAGCCCCTGCAGTATTCTAGAGGGTCTACAAAGGATAATCGACATGTTGTCGTCCTCGGGCATCTCAAGTATAACAAAGTCAGTTAAAATAGTAACATTTGCAATAACAACGGGCACATCCTCACAACCGATAGGTATGGCAGTTGATTTGTCAGCCATTTGCAAAGATATTTTAGTAGGTGTGAGTTTATTCAAATCAAGTATTTTATATAACAAGAAAGGCATAACACTAACACCAGCTCCTAAATCACATAAAGCAGTTTTGACATAATTTCTTTTGATGGAGCAAGGTATAGTTGGTATTCCAGGATCTCCAAGTTTTTTAGGTACTCCATCCTTAAAAGAATAGTTAGTAAGCATGGTGGAGATTTTAGCTTCAGGTATTTTTCTTTTATTAGGTATGATGTCTTTCATATATTTTGCATAAGGGGCCATCTTTAAAATATCAGTCAAGCGAGTACGCAAAAGACTGGCCTAATCATTTCAGCAAAGTGTTCAAATTCTTCATCATCTTTATTCTTAGTTGGTTTAGGTGGAAAGGGCATGGGTTTCTGAACCCATGGCTCTCTCTTTGCCATGTTTCCTAGCAACAAAGTCTCTTTTGTCATATCTTTTATTTTTAGGTTGATCAACAGCTGGTTCTATTTCAACATCATTATCTGGCTCTTAGCATTGTTGTCGGTGTACTAAAGTTTGGGTTTTTTTAGTACCCCTTACTTGTGCACGAGCAATTGTAGCCGCGCCCGCGGCAAGGCTTGATGGGGACAGCTGGAGGCAAAATGCAAGATAAGCTGGAGCCCCGGCAAGATCCTTGCCGGGGCGGCTCGCGAGGCCCCGCCAAGATCCTTGCCGGGATGACTTGCGAAGCACTGACAAGAACACCACTCTTGAGGTTGAGAGCTCTGACACCATCGACAATGTCAAGACCAAGGCCCAGGGGCGCATGCGTAGTGGCATGCAGATCTTTGTGAAGATTGGATGACCAAGTTCCTGGCGAGACCCTTGCCAGGGATGTTTGCGAGACCCCGGCAAGATCCTTGCCGGGGACATTGACGTAGCCACGACAAGACTCCACCGCTCCGGCACCACTCTAGCATGGCGACCGACTTGCCAGCCATGCAAGCGCCTACGTGGTGGCATGCAGATCTTCGTGAAGATCCTGCCACCGTTTCGGCGCAGCGGTTAGCCAGCCAGCCTGGCATTGCATGCCTCGTCAGCCTGGATACGTGTCAAGGCAGAGTGAAGTGGTGACGGACGGGACGAGCTCTGTTCCCGTCCCCGATAAAGCTAGGGGGCATATAACCAGCGCAATTAATGCGTTTTGTCCCAGGACGTTAGTGATAAAGATAGCTACTTTACACCTCCTATGTGCCACTGTGGCAGCCCCTTGGACGTATAAAAGGAGGCCCAAGGCATACTGGAGAAGGATTCAGACTTTTCGGACTCTCCGGCCGAGCTTACATGCTTAGTAGCTAGCCGAAGCTCTAGAACACAGAATATACATACAAAGCAGGACTAGGGTTTTACGCTTCTCAGCGGCCCGAACCTGGGTAAAAATCCCTCGTATTGATCGTTAGATCTGCTCTTTGCGCACCCCTCTTCCCTGCCAAACCATAGAAGGGATCCACTCGATCCCATAGGTGTCGTTTCCCCGACAATTGTCTTGTTGGGTGTCTTCATGAACATCATCGTTATCATTTTCTTTTTCATTATCACTAGATGAATGTTCATTACCAGATTGAGTTTCAGCATCAGAAATAGAGACATCATTGTTATCTTCAGTAGGTTTTTCTCTCTCAGGTTCACTAGAGGTATCCAAAGTCCTTTCATTTTTCTTTTTCTTTTTCTTTTTAGAAGGACTAGGTGCATCAGTGTTAATTCTTTGATAGTCTTGTTCAATTCTTTTAGGGTGTCCCTCAGGATAAAGTGGTTCCTGAGTCATTTTGCTCCCTCTAGTTGCTACTCTAACAGCAAAATCATTTATATTATTATTCATTTCATCAAGCAATTCTCTTTGAGATTTAGCAACTTGTTCTAAGGGTTCGAACTATAGAGGCATGTTTCCCTACACCTCTAACATCATTGGAGATTCTAAATAACAAGTCACTCAAGTGGGCAATCATATCAGAATTATATTTCAATTGTTTCGTAAGATTGGCATTGAAGTGATCTTGTTTCATTATGTAGTTGTCAAACTCATATAAGCACTGACTAGGATGTTTATTATAAGGGATATCACCTTCATCAAACTTTAATAAATAATTTACCTATACCACCCGTGGTGGTGGTGTGTCAAGTCCATTTATTACTTCAATAGGTGGCAAATTCTTAACATCCTCTGCTTTAATACCTTTTTCCTTCATACATTTCTTTGCCTCTTGCATATCTTTAGGACTGAGATATAAGATACCCCTCTTCTTCGGAGTGGGCTTAGGCGGTGGTTCAGGAAGAGTCCAATCATCATAATTTTTCAATATATGATTCAATAATTCCTCAGCTTGTTCAACAGTTCGTTCCCTGAAAAAACAACCAGCACAACTATCTAGGAAGTCCCTAGAAGCATCGGTTAGTCCATTATAGAAGATATCAAGTATTTCATTTTTCTTAAGTGGATGATCTGACAAATCATTAAGTAATTGGAGAAGACTCCCCCAAGCTTGTGGGAGACTCTCTTCTTCAATTTACGCAAAGTTAAATATTTCCTGTAATGCAGCTTGTTTCTTATGAGCAGGAAAATATTTTTCAGAGAAGTAGTAAATCATATCCTGGGGACTACGCACACAAGCAGGAGTAAGAGTATTGTACCATGTCTTAGCATCACCCTTTAACGAGAACGGAAATAACTTGAGAATATAATGGTAGCGAATTTTCTCATCATGAGCAAAAAGGGTGGCTATATCATTTAACTTAGTAAGATGTGCCACAATAGTTTCATTTTCATAACCATGGAAAGGATCATATTCAACCAGAGTAATCAACTTTGGGGTGACAGAGAATTTCATAATCCTTATCAGTAACAAAGATTGGTGAAGTAGCAAACTGAGGATCATATTTCATTCTAGTATTCAAAGTTTTCTTTCAGTTTGCATAATAATTTCTTAAGATCATCTCTATCATTGCAAGCAAGAAAGTCTCTAGCTATCTCCTCATCCATAACGCAACCCTCAGGTATCTTAGGCAATTCATATCTAGGAGCGCTAGGTCTAGCAGGTGTTTCAAGATTTTCAGTTTCAAGCATTTCATCAGTTTCGGTAATTTCTTTCTCTTTAACTCTAGCAATTTGTTCATCAAGAAATTCACCTAATGGCACATTATCATCAAGCAAGGTACTAGCACCATCATGAGTAGCATTTATAGCAGAAGTAGCATCATCAATAACTTGCGACATATCAGGATTAATAGCATGTGGTGGTGTTGCAAGTCTACTCAAAACAGAAGGTGAATCAAGTGCAAAGTGTGATGGCAGTTCCTTACCTCCCCCTGTTTTAGAGGGAACAATCTTGGTTTTAGTATCCTTCAGATTCTTCATAGTGATAAATTGATAATAATCCCAAGTGACTCAACAAATATAGCTATGCTCCCCGGCAACGGGGCCAGAAGAAGGTCTTGATAACCCACAAGTATAGGGGATCGCAACAGTTTTCGAGGGTAGAGTATTCAACCCAAATTTATAGATTCGACACGAGGGGAACCAAAGAATATTTGCAAGTATTAGCAGCTGAGTTGTCAATTCAATCACACCTGGAGATTAAATATCTGCGGCAAAGTGATCAGTAGCACAGTAATATGATAGTTTTGATAGCAGTGGTAACAGTAACAGTAACAGTGATAGCAATGGTTTTGTAGCAAGTGTAATAGTAACAATAGCAGTAGTAACTTAGCAAGAGCAATATGTGGAAAACTCGTAGGTATTGGATCGGTGAATTCATTGGATGATATTCATCATATAACAGTCATAACCTAGGGTGATACAGAACTAGCTCCAGTTCATAAATATAATGTAGGCATGTATTCCGTAAATCGTCATACGTGCTTATGAAAAGAACTTGCATGGCATCTTTTGTCCTACCCTCCTGTGGTAGCGGGGTCCATAAGGAAACTAAGGGATATTAAGGCCTCCTTTTAATAGAGAACCGGAACAAAGCATTAACAAATAGTGAATACATGAACTCCTCAAACTACGATCGTCACCGGAAAGTATCCCAACTATTGTCACTCTGGGGTTTACAGATCATAACACATAGCAGGTGCATATAACTTGCAAGATCGGATCTAGAACATAGATATATTGGTGAAAACATAAACGGTTCAGATCTAAAATCATGGCACTCGGTCCCGAGTGACAAGCATTAAGCATAGCAAAGTCATAGCAACATCAATCTCAGAACATAGTGGATACTAGGGATCAAGCCCTAACAAAACTAACTCGATTACATGATGAATCTCATCCAACTCCTCACCGACCAGCAAGCCTACCAAGAAATTACTCACTCCCGGTGGGGAGCATCATGGAATTGGACATGAAGGAGGGTTGGTGATGACGAAGATCGAAGATTCCCCTCTACGGAGCCCCAAACAGACTCCAGATCTGGCCTCTCGATGAAGAACAGGAGGTGGCGGAGGCTCCGCCTCGTGAAACGCGATAATTCTTCCTCCCTTGATTTTTTTCTCCAAAAATAGGATTTTATAGCATCGGAGTTAGGGTCTGCGGGGCCACCAGGTGGGCACAACCCACCTGGGCGCGCCTGGAGGGGGTGGCGCATCCTGGTGGGTTGTGCTCAACCAGGGGCCCCCCTTCGGTGGTTCTTGGCTCCTGTGTTTTTCATTTATTGTAAAACAATTCTCAAAAAAGTTTTGTTCCATTCCGAGAACTTTTATTTCTATATAAAAACAACACCATGGTAGTTCTGCTGAAAACAACGTCAATCCAGGTTAGTTTCATTCAAATCATGCAAATTAGAGTCGAAAACAAGAGCAAAAGCGTTAGGAAAAGTAGATACGATGGAGTCGTATCATTGACTACGATGAGACTTTCTCACCTGTAGCGATGCTCAAGTCTGTCCGAATCTTTTTAGCAATTGCCGCATTTTATGATTATGAAATCTTGCAAATGGACGTCAAAACTGCATTCCTTAACCGGTTTCTTAAGGAAGAGTTGTATATGATGCAACCGGAAGGTTTTGTCAATCCTAAAGGTGCTAACAAAGTGTGCAAACTCCAGCGATCCATCTATGGACTGGTGCAAGCATCTCAGAGTTGGAATAAACGCTTTGATGAGGTGATAAAAGCATTTGGTTTTATACAAACTTATGGTGAAGCCTGTATTTACAAGAAAGTGAGTGGGAGGTCTGTAGCATTTCTAATATTATATGTGGATGACATATTGCTGATTGGAAATGATATGGAATTTTTGGATAGCATAAAAGGATATTTGAATAAGAATTTTTCAATGAAAGACCACGGTGAAGCTGCTTACATATTGGGCATCAAGATCTATAGGGATAGATTGAGAAGCTTAATAGGACTTTCACAAAGCACATACCTTGACAAAGTTCTGAAGAAGTTCAAGATGGAACAGTCAAAGAAAGGGTTCTTGCCTATGTTGCAAGGTGTGAAATTGAGTAAGACTCAAAGCCCGACCACGGCAGAAGATAGAGAGAGAATGAAAGTCATTCCCTATGCCTTAGCCATAGGTTCTATAATGTATGCCATGCTGTGTACCAGACCTGATGTATGCCTTGCCAGAGGATTTTGAGCGCTTTGCTGAAATGATTAGACCTATCTTTTTGCGTGTGCATTTGACTGATATGCTTAAAATGCCTCCTTATGCGAAGTATATGAAAGATATTGTCACTAATAAAAGAAGGATACCGGAAGCTGAAACTTCCACCATGCTTGCTAATTATACTTTCAAGGGTGGAATACCAAAGAAACTTGGAGATCCAGGAATACCAACTATACCATGCTCCATTAAAAGAAACTATGTTAAAACTGCCTTATGTGATCTTGGAGCCGGTATTAGTGTTATGCCTTTATCTTTATATCGTAGACTTGAATTGAATAAGTTGACACCTACTGAAATCTCATTGCAAATGGCTGATAAATCAACTGCTATACCCATCGGTATTTGTGAGGATGTGCCTGTTGTGGTTGCAGACATTACTATCTTAACGGACTTTGTTATTCTTGATATTCCCGAGGACGACAGTATGTTGATCATCCTTGGTAGACCCTTTTTGAATACTGCAGGGGCTGTTATTGATTGCAACAAAGGCAATGCCACTTTTCATGTTAATGATAATGAGCATACGGTACACTTTCCGAAGAAGTAACCTCAAGTTCATAGTACCAATTCTATTGGAAAATTTTCAACTATTACTATTGGAGGTTTTGAATTCCCTCTTCCTACTGTCAAAAAGAAATATGATATTCTTATTGTTGGGGACATGCACATCCCCGTTGAGGTAACCTAGTGTTATTCGAAAATTCTCCGGTTTCATGTCATTCGGAAGAAGTTTGTTAATAAGACTTGATCAACCTTGTTAATGGATTCCTTTTGATGAGCATGAGATGGATGAATTTAGAAGGCACAACTCTCTGTACCCATCTTTTACTTTCTGTTATTTAGATTAAATAAAGCAAAAATA
Organism: Thinopyrum elongatum; assembly: GCA_011799875.1. Lineage (NCBI taxonomy): Eukaryota > Viridiplantae > Streptophyta > Magnoliopsida > Poales > Poaceae > Thinopyrum > Thinopyrum elongatum. The sequence continues at coordinate 536,771,514 of CM022297.1, forward strand.
GTATTTTCTGTCTGTTTTCTGAATTATCCATGCAATAAAAAAACGTCCCGAAAATAAAAGTTCTCCAAATGCCCTGAAAATTTAGTATGATTTTTTATAGAATATTTGAGAATTTTTGGCACTGAACACACACCAGGGGGCCTCACCAGTGAGCCACAAGGGTGGAGGGCGCGTCCTACCCCCTAGGCGCGCCCCTGTCCTTGTGGGCCCCACGAGGCCCCCCTCCACTTATTCCAGCACCCATCCACTTCGTCTTCCTCCAAAAAAAATCATCCCATAGCTCAAACTCATGTTCTTGCTCATTTTGCTGCCATTTTCGATCTCCTTGCTCAAAGCTCCATTCACAAAACTGCTTTGGGGGATTGTTCTTCGGTATGTGACTCCTCCAATGTTCGAATTAGTTTTTGTTCTAGTGCTTTATTCATTGCAAATTTTTGCTACTATGGTGACCTTGTTCTTGAGCTTGCATGTCAAATTTATACGGTCCAAAGTAGTTTTGATGCATGATATATCCTCTAGACATGTGTGGGAGTAGTTGCTATTAATTTTGTTGAGTTTGGTTCACTTTTATTTTGAGTCACTAAAAATTTCAGAAATTTTCAGAGGAAGAAAATTTTGAGGAGATTGATGAGAGGCTCCTCGAGCCGGGGTTGGAAGGATAAGGAAAATGAGGAGAAGGAGAAGCCTAAGTACAATCTTCCTCGCGCCGCGGAGATTCGGCCGTGTGAATGGCCATGTGATGCATTCCTACAAGTGGCCGGAATTTATGAGGACTTCTATTATTTGGCTGAGAATGCAGGCATCACCGACTTCCTCCACGACCAGTGTGATCAGTATCTCCTACTCACTAATACTTTCATGCAAAATTTTCATTTTCATGCTAGGAGATCACCACCCACGATAGAATTTCACTTATATGATGAGCATAAGGAGATGACGCTTTATGACTTTTGTGAGGTTTGTAAATTACCTTATGAGGGTAGCATCGTGGAACCACGTCCTAGAGATGTGGAAGATTTTATTGATGAAGTTACCGTAGGGGAAGGAGAAGGGTGTCGGAAGCGAGAGTGGCTAGTTTACATTTTCCTGTTTTACTCTACAACTCATTATTTGCTGGGAGATGTTTAATTGGTCGTGGGGAGAGTGGAGGCCTTAGTGCCCTTGACCTTGCCATTTTGCGCCATGCTTTACTTCGCGATAAAACTTTTAGTATAGGCGCTATGGTTGCTAAACGATTAAGTTTAAACCGTACAAAGGGTCCTATTTTCGGAGGTATCTTTGCCTCCCGCCTTGCTAGACGCTTCGAGATACCCATTAGGCACTATGAGAAAGACGAGAAACTGCTACCCACTATATACTTAGATTATGACAGCATGGTAGCACATAAGTTTATTTGCTATGATGAGGAAAAGAGACTCATTTATAACTTGATATTTAGCGAGGATACCTTTCAGATTATTACCTTGCCTGCACCTACTTTGTTCGATATTCATTCAGGAAGGTACTTCATTTTGCCTGCGGACATTCATGCATAGTGGGAGGGGACATGATCCCCAGCTCCTGAGCCAGAGCCATCACCTGATCCATATCAGGAGTATATTTATCAGTGGGATCCACAGGAGCTCGCCAACCAGTGGAATCCCCAGGACCCTCCTCAGTACACCGGAGAGGGCTACTTTGACCCATGGGCGTAGACCAACTTAGGCCAAAATCCTAATCTTGGGGGAGTACGTATTTCTCACCGACATTACATTCATGTTCACACACTCATTTCAGTTGTCGGTGTTCATACTTTTTCATTGTATTATCCATGTTAGTTTATTTCTTTTTCCCGCTTTCTTCTTGTGTGTTTGAAAAACCTTAAGAAAAACCAAAAAAATTAGTTGTAGTTTACCTCCTTTGCATGCTTAGTTGTAATATTAAAAGAAAACACAAAAAGATTTCTCATTCTTCTTTTGTTTGTTGGGATCTTTCCCGTGTAAATAGTTTTTCTCGTTCTTGTTTTATCTTCTTCAGAAAAACAAAAACTCCAAAAATATTTCAGTGTGTTTCTTTGAATTTCTTTCCTTTTCTTTGGGGGTCGAGTGGAGAAGACCACGATGAAAATGTTGAGTGGCTCTCATATGCATTATTGTTGATCTAACGAAAGAGCCCATATTACCTTGTCTTCTCCCTTGAATTAAATGTTTGTAGATTCCAGCTTAGTCCAATGCACGTGCACTATTATTATTATTATCCACACCGTTCGGTCATGCGAGTGAAAGGCAATAATGACGATATATGATGAAATGATTGAGATGAGGAAAAGCTGGTATGAACTCGACCTATCTTGTTTTTGTAAATATGATTAGTTCATCGTTCTTGATTCATCCTATTATGAATGAAACATGTTCGCAATGACAATTAGAGATTATAGTTACTCATGCCATGATTAATTAGCTAGGAGTTTATCATGGTTTACCTTGCGTGCCAACATGGAAATTAAAATGGTTGTGATGTCATATGATAGGATGGTATCCTCCTTTGAATGATTCAAGTGGCTTGACTTGGCACATGTTCACGCATGTAGTTGAAACAAAATCAACATAACCTCTATGATATTTATGTTCATGGTGATTTATATCCTACTCATGTTTGCATTCAATGTTGGTTAATCTCAATGCACGTTTATGACTTTTGTCGCTCTCTAGTTGGTCGCTTCCCAGTCTTTTTCTAGCCTTCACTTGTACTAAGCGGGAATATTGCTTGTGCATCCACTTCCATAAACCCAAAGTTGTTCCATATGAGTCCACCATACCTTCATATATGCGGTATTTACCTACCGTTCCAAGTAAATTTGCATGTGCCAAACTCTAAACCTTCAAATGATAATCTGTTTTGTATGCTCGAATCGCTCATGTAGCAACTAGGGCTGTCAATATCTTCCATGCTAGGTGGGTTATTCTCACGATGAGTGGACTCCGCTCCTCATTCACGAGAAAATGGCCGGTAACCGGGATGCCCAGTCCCATGCTCAAATCAAATCAACTTAATTGCAAACAAAACTCCCCCAGGATTGTTGTTAGTTGGACGGTACGCGTTGTTTCGGACCAGCAGTGGAGTGTGCTTGTTGGTGGTGGGGGAGTATAAACTTTACCTTTCTGTTTGGGAACCGCCTATAATGTATGTAGCATGGAAGATACCGAGATCTCTTGGTTGTTATGGTGACAATGAAAGCATGTCGCTCAAAACATTATTTATCTCTATTTCAAAACTCGAGCTCTGGCACCTCTGCAAATCCCTGCTTCCCTTTGCGAAGGGCCTATCTATTTACTTTTATTGCTGAGTCATCATCCTCTTATAAAAAGCACCAGTTAGAGAGCACCACTGTCATTTGTATGCATTGTTATTAATTTATATTGAGCTTGACTATGACTGGATCTCTTTTACCATGAATTAAAATGTCTAGTCAGTCCTTGATCTTCAGGGGTGCTCTGCATTTATGTTTTGCGGTCTCAGAAAGGGCTAGCGAGATACCATTCTGGTATATCATATCATGATTGTTTTGAGAAAGTGTTGTCATCCAAGATTTATTATTATTGTTCGCAACTTGATTATGCCATTGATAAGAGTAAATGTGAGACCTAAATGTTATTGTGAATATGGTTAGTTCATAATCTTTGCTGAAAACTTGAATGTTGGCTTTACATATTTTCAACAACAAGATCAAACAGAGTTTGTAAAAGTTTTCTTTATCACTTTCAGTTTGTCAACTGAATTGCTTGAGGACAAGCAATGGGTTAAGCTTGGGGGAGTTGATACATCTCCATCGTATCTACTTTTCCAAACTCTTTTGCCCTTGTTTTGGACTCTAACTTGCATGATTTCAATGGAACTAACCCGGGCTGACGCTATTTTCAGCATAATTGCCATGGTGTTATTTTTGTGCAGAAATAAAAGTTCTCAGAATGACCTAAAACTTCATGGAGACAAGTTTTTGAATAAATAAAAAATATTGGCGAAAGAATCAACCGAAGGGGGCCCACACCCTGGCCACAAGGGTGCGGGGCGCGCCCTCTGTCCTTGTGGGCCCCCTGGACCTCCACCGACCTCAACTCCAACTCCATATATTCACGTTCAGGGAGAAAAAAATCAGAGAGAAGGATTCATCATGTTTTACGATACGGAGCCGCCGCCACCTCTTGATCTTCCTGGGGAGGGCAGATCTAGAGTCCGTTTTGGGCTCCGGAGAGGGGAAATCGTCGCCGTCGTCATCATCAACCATCCTCCATCACCAATTTCATGCTGCTCACCACCGTGCGTGAGTAATCCCATTGTAGGCTTGCTGGACGGTGATGGGTTGGATGAGATTTACCATGTAATCGAGTTAGTTTTGTTAGGGTTTGATCCCTAGTATCCACTATGTTCTAAGATTGATGTTGCTATGACTTTGCTATGCTTAATGCTTGTCACTAGGGCCCGAGTGCCATGATTTTAGATATGAACCTATTATGTTTTCATGAATATATTTGTGTTCTTGATCCTATCTTGCAAGTTATAGTCACCTACTACGTGTTATGATCCGGCAACCCCGGAGTGACAATAGTCGAGACACTTCCCGGTGATGACCGTAGTTTGAGGAGTTCATGTATTCACTAAGTTTTAATGCTTTGGTCCGGTACTCTATTAAAAGGAGGCCTTAATATCCCTTAGTTTCCAATAGGACCCCGCTGCCACGGGAGGGTAGGACAAAAGATGTCATGCAAGTTCTTTTCCATAAGCACGTATGACTATATTCGGAATACATGCCTACATTATATTGATGAATTGGAGCTAGTTCTGTGTCACCCTATGTTATAACTGTTGCATGATGAATGCCATCTGACATAATTATCCATCATTGATCCATTGCCTACGAGGTCGTTTCATATTGATCTTTGCTACGTTACTTTTCCATTGCCACTGTTACGATTGCTACAAAACTGCTACTGTTACTTTTGCCATTGTTACCGCTACTTCCATACTACTTTGCTACTAAAAACTTTGCTACAGATATTAAGTCTTTCAGGTGTGGTTGAATTGACAACTCAGATGGTAATACTTGAGAATATTCTTTGGCTCCCCTTGTGTCGAATCAATAAATTTGGGTTGAATACTCTACCCTCGAAAACTGTTGCGATCCCCTATACTTGTGGGTTATCACAATTCTTTACGATTTTAAGTCAGTTTGGAAAATGGCTAAAAATGTATTTTCGTCGTAATTTCTACAAACTTTATCGGAATGGGGCAACTAATATACCGTTGACAAGCTACAGAAAATGCGAAACTTTTTCATGTTGTTGGTTTTATCTGATTCCTAGCCATTTTCAAGTAATTTTGAAAACAATAAGATCATGCGTTCTGCCTTTATCGCGAAACAGATTCTTCGAAAATGCACCGCGTGAATAACTTGAACTTCTCGGCATGTCTACTTGAACTTCACTCTATTTTTCACGTGCTTTTTTTGCTCGTCGCTCTCCATCCACTCACCGGAATTGAGCAAGTGATATACCGATGGAAAGCTGTTGTAAACACGCAACTTTCCCATGTTGATCATTTTTTCATACTCGCGACGGTTTTAAAAGTTTTTCAACTGAAATTCATTCAGTGTAGTAGTTGAACTTCCTGTTGTTTTCACGTTGAACTTCTGTGACGTATTTTCGTTTGTAATTTTCTCATCCATTCGTCAGTGTTACACAAATGATATTCCTTTTGTACAAACATCTCTCACAATAATTTTTTTAACTTTCTCTGACCGAGGACTTGAACTTGCACAAATGATATTCCTTCCGTTTTCAAGTATTTTAGAAAATGGCGAGATCATGATTTCTTCCTGCATCGTGAAAGGAAATTCACTGCGTGAAGTAGTTGAACTTCTGGGGCATGTCTGTTTGAACTTCACTATGTTTTTGACGTGCTGTTTCTCGCCCGTAACTCCCCAACCACTTACCAGAATTGAGCAAATAATATACCGATGGAAAGGTGTTGAAAACATGCAACATTCCCGTGTTGATCAGTTTTTCATACTCGCGATGGTTCAAAATAATTTTTTGAATACATAAAAGCATGCTTTAAACGGTATACATGAAAATTTTAAACCGTTCATCGAAATGTAGCACATAATATACCGTTGGAAAGCTTATGAATAGCAGCAAGTTTTTCATGTAGACAGGTGTTACAAATTCGTTGCCGTTTGAGCAGTTTTTGAAATGGCAAAACAACGTTGTTTTTTTTTGCTTTTTTCAACATGTAAATGAACGACGGACGTCTCGCACATGAATTTTGAACTATGCTAGGAGGAGCACGTGAACTTCTTGCAACAAACCTTTTAAGATTTTTGTTTTCTATACATATATTCTTACCTGAAACGCATTTCGTGTAGTAGTTGAACTTCCCGCTGTTTTCACCTTGAACTTCAGCACTAGTAGAAAACAAGGCTTTGGTCCAGGCCGGGTAAGGGCATTAATCCCGGTTCACTCACGAACCGGGACCAAAGGGGGCATCAATCCCGGTTCGTGAGGCCAAGGGGCTGGCCGGGCCTCGGGGCCCATTGGTCCCGGTTCATCTGGCCCCTTTGGTCTCGGTTCCAGACATGAAACGGGACCAATGGTCCTTGCTCCTGGCCCATAACCTTTTGTCCCGGTTAGTGGATGGAACCGGGACCAAATTGTGTCCTTTAGTCCCGGTTCTAGCCACAAACCGGGACTAAAGAGATGCCTATATATACCCCCTTGCCTGCGAGCAGAGCAGTGCACTGCTCTATTTTTTTGGCCGGCCGTGGGAGAGCTTTGTGGTGCTCTAGCTCACCTCTTATGCACATGAGGTGTTCGAAGAAATGCCCAAGCCACACTTAAGCTTTCTCCTCTCGAAGCTCCTTGTCCAAGCTCCATTTTCCTCAAGATTTGTCTAGGATTGGCGGTCCGTCCTTTCCCGTCCCCGTCCTCACCGCCGTCGATCGCCCGCGCCGATCTCGTCGCCGGCACCACCATGGTGAGCCTCTTGTTCTTATCTTCTTTCTAAAAGAAACAAGTTCTTACTTGTATGATTTAGATAGATAATTGTGTAATTTTCTTACTTTTATTATTGTTTGTTATTATATAGTGTGATGGTTTTGGTATCCGCCTCCGTCGGCCCTCGTCCTGTCTATGATTCGGATGTGGTATATATTATCTTTTATTACTATTTGGTTCATTTAGTGTTTATGACAATTATGCTGACCAACGTGACATAGATGTTTTTATCTAGGAGGTATGTGAACCGAAAATTCCAACCGATCCTATTGTCGAGAGGTTAAATTTAGTTGAAGAAGAAAACAATTACCTGAAGAAAAAATTGAAAAGAATTGAGGAGGAGAAGATGAGATTGGAGTTGCATGTTGCGGATGTCGTCGATGATCACAAGATCAAGATGGATGCAATGCGCTTGAAGATTAGAAAGATTAGAAAATATGCCATTCGTACCGAGGCTTGGTATCATTATGCCGTTGGATCAATTGTTACCTTAGTTGCGATTATGATCGCATTTGTTGTTGCATTGAAATGTTTTACATAGTTTCAATGTATGGTTTAATTAGATGCTCTAGAGAACTTTATGTATTTATTTTTTCAGTAATAACAATTGATCACTACTGTACTTTGGTTCTAATGTGATGATGAACTTCTATTAATTTGGTCACTTATGTATTCATGATGTTCTGTAATGGTTTTTGACACACTTAATTATATATAATGCACGCAGATGAACCCACAATGGATTGTCCATTTTGTACACGAAGTGCATCCAGTTTTTGCCGTAACCCTCTCAACATTTTATAACATGCTATGTTGGTGAAATGATGATACCATGCCAATTTTCAACCTTTTCAGAGTTCATTTGTAGTGCTTTTCAATTTCAGGGTCATTTAGCTCAAAAAAATTAGTAAATGCATGAAAAATACCAAATGAAGTCAGACAGGGTTGAAAACTGATGATGTGGCTTTGAATGGCGCATTTTGAACACACAAAAAGTCTGTAGTTCATATAAGTTCAAAAAAAATGAAATCCCTTGTAACAAATGAGTTTTCGTATGAACACCTGATACTTCGAAAGAAATGTCCATTTTGTAAACGAAGTGCAACGTTTTTGCCGTAACCCTCTCAACTTTTTAACATGATGTGGGTGAAATGATGATACCATGCCAACTTTCAACCTTTCAGAGTTCATTTGTAGTGCTTTCATTTCAGGGTCATTTAGCTTAAAAAATTCAGTAAATGCATGAAAATACCAAATGAAGTCAGAAAGGGATGAAAATTGATGATGTGGCTTTTAAATGGTGCATTTTGAACACACAAAAAGTCTGGAGTTCAATAAGTTCAAAAAAATAAATCCTTTGTAACAGATGAGTTTTCGTTGAAACCCTATACTTCGAAAGAGATTGTCCGTTTTGTACACGAAGTGCATCCAGTTTTTGAACCCTCTCAACTTTTTATAACATGCTATGTGGGTGAAATGATGATACCATGCCAATCTTCAACCTTTTCAGAGTTCATTTATAGTGCTTTTCAATTTCATGGTCATTTAGCTCAAAAAAATCAATAAATGCATGAAAAATACCAAATGAAGTCAGAAAGGGTTGAAAATTGATGATGTGGCTTTGAATGGTGCATTTTGAACACACAAAAAGTCTGGAGTTCAAAATAGTTAAAAAAATGAAATCCCTTTGTAACAGATGAGTTTTCGTCCAAGCCTGATACTTCGAAAGAGATTGTCCATTTTGTACACGAAGTGCATCCAGTTTTTGCCGTAACCCTCTCCACTTTTAGCACATGCTATGTGGGTGAAATGATGATACCATGCCAACTTTCAACCTTTTCAGAGTTCATTTGTAGTGCTTTTCAATTTCAGGGTCATTTAGCCCAAAAAAATCAGTAAATGCATGAAAAATACCAAATGAAGTCAGAAAGGGTTGAAAATTGATGATGTGGCTTTGAATGGTGCATTTTGAACACACAAAAAGTCTGGAGTTCAAATAAGTTCAAAAAAATGAAATCCCTTTGTAAACAGATGAGTTTTCGTATGAAACCCTGATACTTCGAAAGAGATTGTCCATTTTGTAAACGAAGTGCAACCAGTTTTTGCCGTAACCCTCTCAACTTTTTATAACATGCTACGTGGGTGAAATGATGATACCATGCCAACTTTCAACCATTTCAGAGTTCATTTGTAGTGCTTTTCAATTTTAGTGTCATTTAGCTTAAAAAATTCAGTAAATGCATGAAAAATACCAAATGAAGTCAGAAAGGGATGAAAATTGATGATGTGGCTTTAAATGGTGCATTTTGAACACACAAAAAGTCTGGAGTTCATATAAGTTCAAAAAAATTAAATCCCTTTGTAACAGATGAGTTTTCGTATGAAACCCTGATACTTCGAAAGAGATTGTCCGTTTTGTACACGAAGTGCATCCAGTTTTTGCCATAACCCTCTCAACTTTTTATAACATGCTATCTGGGTGAAATGATGATACCATGCCAATCTTCAACCTTTTCAGAGTTCATTTATAGTGCTTTTCAATTTCATGGTCATTTAGCTCAAAAAAATCAGTAAATGCATGAAAAATACCAAATGAAGTCAGAAAGGGTTGAAAATTGATGATGTGGCTTTGAATGGTGCATTTTGAACACACAAAAAGTCTGGAGTTCAAATAAGTTCAAAAAAATGAAATCCCTTTGTAACAGACGAGTTTTCGTCCGAAGCCCTGATACTTCGAAAGAAATTGTCCATTTTGTACATGAAGTGCATCCAGTTTTTGCCGTAACCCTCTCAACTTTTTAGCACATGCTATGTGGGTGAAATGATGAACCATGCAAACTTTCAACCTTTTCAGAGTTCATTTGTAGTGCTTTTCAATTTCAGCGTCATTTAGCTCAAAGAATGAACTAATAGCAAAAAGAATGAACTAGAAAACTTTTATAAATCTAATAGCAAAAAGAATGAACTAAAAATAATCAATTAAAATATCCTGTTATGATACTAAAAAAAACTATAATATTCTTCAATAGCAAAAAGAATCAACTAGAAAGCTTTTATAAAACTCTAATAGCAAAAGGAATCAACTAAAAAGATTTTATAAAACTCTAGTATTTTTGAAACTAAAATTATATAAAATTATGCAAATAAAATTATCAAAGTATTTTTGTTCAAAACATTAATAGCAAAAAGAATTTCATAAAGAATTTTTTTGTTAGAAACTTTAATAGCAAATTAAAATAACAAAATCTGCTTTTGATTAAAACAAACATTTAAAATAACCTAAAAATTACCAAATTGAATATAATGATAAAACAGAGTAATATTAAATAGCAGGAAAAAGAATCACTCAAAAATCTATTTTTATAGTAAAGTTATTCACAAACTAGTGATTCACACAAATTTAAAAGAATTCATATTTAAACTATTCAAATTTGAAAACTAATGGCACTAACAGAAAGTTTATAATTTTTGTGACCTAAAAGCAAAAAGAATCACTGAAAAATGTAAGTATTTAGCTGTAAGTAGAAACAAAACAAAATAAAAAAAGCAAAAAAATAAAATAAAAAAAGGAAAAAAATACCGCCTACTGGGCCACCATGGCCTGAATACGACTAGAAACCCAGCTAGTTGGGCCAGGATTCAGGCCCGCAGTAGGCCCAGTAGGCCCACAGGCAGAGGAGTGTGTGATTAGGCCCGTAAGCCTGCAGTTGAGAGGAGCTCGAGAGGGTTGGCGCAGCAGCGCTTATAAACAACTCTCGAGCCCTCTTAGCTAGCGAGGTGGGACTAAACTTTTGGCCCCGGGCAGCACCACCCTTTCGTCCCAGTTGGTGGCACCAACCGGGACCAATACCCACCTTTGGTCCCGGTTGGTGGCACCAACCAGGACAAATCCTACCCTTTGGTCCCGGTTCGTGCCACCAACCGGGACCAAAGGTCTCTGCTTCCCACCCTTTGGGCTACTGAAAAGAGACCTTTGGTCCCGGTTGGTGGCACGAACCGGGACCAAAGGGTAGCATTGGTCCCGGTTGCTGCCATGAACCGGGACCAATGCTCTGGGTATATAAGCAAACACTTAGAAATTTTCAGTTTTCATCTACCATTTGCCCCGACGACGCCGAGCTCATCGACGCCGCCAGGCTGCCCTGACGCCGTCCCCCGCTCCCCTCGCCGCGCCCTGCCCCGACGCCGTCGCCGTCGCCTCCTCGAGCCCTGCCCAACGTCGCCCTCGTCGTCGCCTCCCCGAGCCCTGCCCCGATGTCACCGTCGCCACGCCCCTGCCCCGACGCCTCCCCCGCGCGCTCCCCTCGTCGCCGGCCGGCCCTCAAGTGAGCTCCTCCGCTGCGTGCTCTCCTTGCCGCCGCTGCCGCACGCTCTGCTTGCCGCCGCTGCTGCCGCACGCTCCCCCCTCGTTCATATATATGTTCATTAGTAGAATTTTTGGTGATATTGTAGAATATGAACTTTTTATATGTATGCATGTTCATATGCAAATTTTTGTTTTTTATGTATGTATGTTCATATGCAAATTTCTGTTTATGATGTTTTTTTTTGTTCATATAACTTTTGGTGATATTGTAGAATATGAACTTTTTCATAGAACTTTTTGATGGATATGGATATGTATGCATTGATATATGAGCAATGATGTTAATAGAAAGTCATTTGTTTATAGAAAGTTTTTTGTTCATAAAACTTTTTTTTGTTCATAGAAAGTTTTTTGTTCATAGAAAGTTTTTATATATGACCATGGATATATGAGCAATGATGATCCATGGATGTATGCATTGATATTGGAGATTTTTTTGCATCTCCAAAATTTTATGTATGTTTTATGTAATGCTCTATATATGTATGTATGTTCATATGCAAAATTTTATGTATGCAAAATGTTGATGATGATGATGATATGATGAAAACTTGGAGTGTGTAATATGTCAAAATGTTCTGCTCTTCATGCTCTACATGATGGTTGTATTTGCATTCATGTTAGGATTCATCTTGATGCCATTATCATCGTTGCAAAAGTGCTAAGTGATATTAAGTGCAGAAAACTGCTGTAACATGTCGTTTTGTCTTTTTCATAGCATTTTGTGTGATTTTCTTTTGAGCAACATGCCTACATGTTTTAGGAGCATAATCTTGTCATATTTGCAATGATGTGATCCATTTCTTATGATACGCCCTGTGGTGACTAGCACAAGCTTGCAAAGTGGTCTACTCACTGTTTGCTATTTTCAGAGACAGTAAATTCTACCAAGTCTGAATCTGTTATATTATGATGCCATGTTTACTTGATGCTACCATCAAATCTATGCATATTTTGGAGATGTTAAGTAATCATGTTTTGAAGACCATGTTATGCTCTATCCATCCATGCCCTTGTTTGCAATTTTGGCCTACTGTAGTTTGTTCTTTCCATGCTCTCAAATTGCTTAGAAAGTTTTCTCTTGAAATGTTACCAAGTTAAAATGTTACTAAGTTACTAAGTTTTCTCTCGAAACGTTATTAAGTTACTAAGTTAAAATGTTCATATATTCGAAACATATCAAGTGTTGTATTTTCTCTCAAAACGTATCCCCGATAACTTCGACATTAGGGGGGACGTCGATCAACCCCCTCTCGCCCGACCAAACTCTTGAGTCCACCCAAATTTACCAAGTTAAAAGAGCGTTGTCGAGGCCACCCCAAACCCTAGAAGCGTTGTCGAGGCCACCCCAAACCCTAGAAGCATTGTCGAGGCCACCCCCAAACCGTAGAAGCCTCGAGGCCACTAATATGATTCCTTGTTGTGATTAGCTAGCTAGGTCTATGTTTGCCACTACTATATCCATCTCTCATGTTTGTATATTAATTGCCATGTTGTAATATTTGCAGAAACTATGGATCAAAGAGACTTAGAAGAAGAAGAGTTGTTGGGGGACATAATCCGCGACGGACATGATGTCTTGTCGTTTCTCAACGACACCGATGGTCTGGAAGGAGAGGATGACGGCTCCGGTGATCGAACAGTGGAGGAGGAAGGACATGATCATGACGGCTCCGGTGACCGAATGGCAGAGGAAGAAGGAGACCATGATGATGGCTCCGGTGACCGAACGGAGGAGGGAGCTTTTGCAAAGTCCGCCGAGGTATATATATTAATTAAGTCTGTGCTGACTAATTGATGCATTAATTGTTTTGGTATGTACATATATTAACGCTTCTTTCTTCTTTTATAGCCCTCCGGATCGAGCCAAACTTCCGTAACGAGACGAGGCCCGAAGAAAAGGTTGCTCCAGGATGAAAGGTTCACGGTCACAACACTCGCGGACGATGGCCAACCGATTGAACCCAAGCGGACCAAGGACGCATTTGTTGCTCAGTGCGGAGCTATTGTTAGGGACATCATCCCGATCAGCATCCAGCAATGGATTAAGCCGGCTAAGGACGAGGACCCTGAAGTTTCTTACGTCATCGATAGACAGAAAGATGATCTTTGGACCTCGCTGAAGGCAAATTTCACCCTACCGCCAGAGGAGGATCCGAATACGCCAGTTATAGAGCCAAAGGTTAAGGCGTGTGCTCTGAAGAAGATGGCAGATCTATTCAGGAGGTGGAAGAAAGAGTTGAACACAAAGTTTGTCGACAAAGGGAAGACTCCACAATTCACCAGCCGATATGAGAAGATAAGAGATCACTGGCCCACATTTGTGGCCTACAAGACATCGGATAAGGGTAAGAAAATGTCAGAGACAAACAAGAGAAATGCTGCAAAGAAGCTGTATCACCATCACACGGGGTCAGGTGGCTACCTCAAAGCCCGGCCGTTGTGGGACAAAGCTGAGCAAGACCTACTTGCTAAAGGGGTCCAACCAGCGACATTAAACTGGCCAGACCGTTCAAGGACTTGGTTCTTCGGGGTTGGGGGAACTTTGGACCCAGAAACAGGGGAGTGCCGTTGGACGGACGAGCAACTTGCAATACCCGTCAAGAAGCTTCAGAAGTATATCACCGCAGCGCATTTAGGGACGTTCATTCCCGACAGGGAGAAGGACGAGCTGACTAAGGCCCTCGGGAATCCTGAGCACCCTGGACGAACACGAGGCACACCAGGCTCCGTTCCGTGGGTGGTTGGGTTTGCCGGCGCAGGCGGTTATAGAAGCCGGGAGAGAAAGAGGAAAGCGGAGCTGAGCGAAATGCAGAAGCTCAATGCAAGAATAGTGAAGCTAGAGGAACTTGCAGCTGCCGACCAACCATCTCAGCAGCACGAAGATCCTGCCCTAGAAGCTACCCCACCATCTCAGTGGAGAAGCAGCGTGGCTTCCACGGAGCTCGTTAAGCCTGACTTCACGGCTCCCGGCTACCCCGTGGATACTATCACGGAGGCTCAACATTGCCAGCTTATGACGAAATGGCAGAACCTCACTTTGAAGGCGGCTGTCGGCTCTTTTGCACCTCCTCAACCCGACGGAACTTTTCACTGCCATCCGATTCCACATGGCTATGCTGTTGTGACGGTGGATGAAGTAATGGAGGGATTTTAGGAGCTCGAGCTTGACCACCCTACAGGTGAAGGGGAGAATCAGCTGGTTTATGCTCTGAGGAGTACATGTCTATGGCGGAAGGAGTACATCAAGCTTCCAAACTGGATGCCTCCGCCTCCTCCTCCTCCTCCGGCGAGTCAGGGCACTCCGCCTCCTCCTCCTCCTCCGGCGAGTGATTAGGGCACTCCGCCTCCTTCTCCTGCTCCTCCGGCGCGTGAGGGCACTCCGCCTCCTCCTTCGCCTCCTCCGACGCGTCGGAGCAGTCCGCCTCCTCCTCCGCCTCGTCAGCAACGGCGCAAGACAGACGCCGCCGCTCCAGCTCCTCCGGCGCGTCGGAGCAGTCCGCCTCCTTCTCCACCTCATAAGCAACGACGGAAGAGAGACACCGCCGCTCCGGTGGCTAGCAGTACAAGTAGAGGCGGGAGGCAATTCAGATACGGTCCATCTCTTAAGGCTCCAGAAAAGTTACCATATGAGAGGACCGAGAAGGAAAACGAGGACATCTGTCGTGCCGAAGTGAGGGACTTTTTTGCAAAGAAACCTCCACCTCCGAAGGAGACGATATATCCGGTGAAAGCGAAGCGCACTACCGATGCCCTGAAGCGACCACCATCGCCTCCGCCGGATTCCAACTATGTCCGCTGTCTTAAAAAGACATATCAAGATGCGCGGTAGTCGGGAAGTACTTCCAGTGATGCAAGGTTAGCAGAACGAAGAAGTGGGAAAAAATTCCCCAGCTCGGCGAACAGGCGAACCAATCGTGCCCCTCGCTCAAGGTGTCTAGCGATCTCGTCGCTAATCATCCGGGGATGGTGCCCGGTACCAATCCTGCAGATTACCTGGGCGATGATGTAGAGTTTGAAATGTTAGAGGTGGAAGAATTCAGATACCAGTATGGGCAGCCTCTCGTCAAACCTGATCATCCTCCTCTAACAACGATGATGCAAAGATTCCATGATTGGTACATGAAAACCTGCAGCGAGTCTGGGAAGGATACTTTGACGCTGAGAATTAAAGAGGAGCACGACCTTGTTGGAATGGATCTGTTATCTATTGAATTTGACGAGTTATTCCAGTTATGCAATCAAAAGGCCCTCGACAAAACACTCGTGACTTGCTACTGTCTGTAAGTACGACTTCTGTAATTAAGTCTCTATATATAGCTCAGCTCTTTCATTGCATGTATATATAATTATCCTCACTATATTATGCAGATTGAAGATCGTCGAATGCAGAAAAGAACAAATCTATGACATTGGGTTCATTAACCCAAATATCATACATGAATGGACGGTTCAAAAGAATGTCACAGAAACCGAGGACAACTTGCTACAATCGTTGCTTAAAAATCAAAACAAAGATAAAATACTCTTTCCTTACAACTTCAATTGAGTGTTACTGTCTTGTGCATATTCGGTTTCCCTTATTACTCGAGGTTATTGTAATGTAATTGATGAGTTATGCATGCGTGCGCAGGTTCCAATTTATTCTGCTAGAGATTAAGCTTGAGCGGGGAGTAGTAACCGTCTTAGACTCGAGACGAAAAGATCCCCAGGACTATGCGGACATGACTGAAATGCTCTAGAAGTAAGTTCAATCGATCATTATCGCACCATATCGACAACTTTGTTCATTTCCTGATATCAAGTAATTATTTTCTTTATCTGGCAGGGTTTGGAAAGAGTTCACCGGAATTGTTCCGGGACTGCCGAGGGAGCTGCGATTTACACACCCGAAAGTAAGTACTACTACCTAGTTCCGCGCATCTCCCATTGATTCTAGTTTCATCAATACCATTTATCATGCTTGATTATCACTTTGATTGAACTCTATTTCTCGTAAAGTCCTTGTGGCAGGAATCCGGGAATGATTTTTGTGGATACTACGTTTGCGAGTTCATCTACAACGCGACCTCTCTGCAGGGCTACACTGAAAAACAATATCAAGTATGTAAACAATAATATTCACAATTTTATTTTAATACCATCACTTGTGTTGAGTTTCATTCATATATATGTATTGACCCCCTTCTTTAAATTAGGTCTGGCAGCTGCGGGATGAACTCCTACCACATGATCGCATACGAGCAATTCAAGAGGAATTGGCGGGATTCTTTCTTGACCACGTCATACATCCAACCGGAGAATACCACGTGCAAGTTGATATAGACATGAGATGTTAGTGAAGGAAATATGCCCTAGAGGCAATAATAAAGTTGTTATTTATATTTCCTTATATCATGATAAATGTTTATTATTCACGCTAGAATTGTATTAACCGGAAACTTGATACATGTGTGAATACATAGACAAAACAAAGTGTCCCTAGTATGCCTCTACTTGACTAGCTCGTTAATCAAAGATGGTTAAGTTTCCTAACCATAGACATGTGTTGTCATTTGATAAATGGGATCACATCATTAGGAGAATGATGTGATGGACAAGACCCATCCGTTAGCTTAGCATAATGATCGTTAAGTTTTATTGCTAAAGCTTTTTCATGACTTATACATATTCCTCTGACTATGAGATTATGCAACTCCCGAATACCAGAGGAATACCTTGTGTGCTATCAAACGTCACAACGTAACTTGGTGATTATAAAGATGCTCTACAGGTGTCTCCGAAGGTGTTTGTTGGGTTGGCATAGATCAAGATTAGGATTTGTCACTCCGTGTATCGGAGAGGTATCTCTGTGCCCTCTCGGTAATGCACATCATATGAAGCCTTGCAAGCAATGTGACTAATGAGTTAGTTGCGGGATGATGCATTCCGGAATGAGTAAAGAGTCTTGCCGGTAACGAGATTGAACTAGGTATGATGATACCGACGATCGAATCTCGGGCAAGTAACATACCGATGACAAAGGGAATGACGTATGTTGTTATGCGGTTTGACCGATAAAGATCTTCGTAGAATATGTAGGAGCCAATATGAGCATCCAGGTTCCACCATTGGTTCTTGACCGGAGAAGTGTCTCGGTCATGTCTACATAGTTCTCGAACCCGTAGGGTTCGCACGCTTAACGTTCGATGACGATTTGTATTATGAGTTATGTGATTTGATGACCGAAGTTTGTTCGGAGTCCCAGATGAGATCACAGACATGATGAGGAGTCTTGAAATGCTTGAGACATAAAGATTGATATATTGGATGGCTATATTCGGACATCGGAAAGGTTCCGGTGAAGTTCGGGTAAAAACCAGGGTCCCGAAGGGGTTACCGGAACCCCCCGGAGAACTAATGGGCCATGATGAGCCTTAGTGGAGAGAGAGGAGGGCGGCCAAGGCAGGCCGCCCCCCCCCCCTTAGCAGTCCGAATTGGACAAGTGAAAGGGGGGCGGGTCCCCTTTCCTACTCCCTCTCCCTCTCCTTCCTTCCCCCTCTCCTGGGAGGAGGACTCCTACTAGGACTTGGAGTCCTAGTAGGACTCCTCTCTCCCGGCGCGCCTACAGGGGCCGGCCGGCCTCCCCCCTCCCTCCTTTATATACGGGGGCAGGGGGGCGCCCTAGAACACATAAGTTTCTCTCCCAACCGTGTGCGGTGCCCCCCTCCACAGTTACACACCTCGATCATACCGTTGCAGTGCTCAGGCGAAGCCCTGCGCCGGTAACTTCATCATCATCGTCGCCACGCCATCGTGCTGACGGAACTCTCCCTCGACCTCAAGTAGATCAAGAGTTCATGGGACGTCATCGAGCTGAACGTGTGCTGAACACGGAGGTGCCGTACGTTCGGTGCTTGGATTGGTTGGATCGTGAAGACGTTCGACTACATCAACCGCGCTACTAAACGCTTCCGCTTTCGGTCTACGAGGGTACATGGACACACTCTCCCCTCTCGTTGCTATGCATCTCCTAGATAGATCTTGCGTGAGCGTAGAATTTTTTTGAAATTGCATGCTACGTTCCATAACAGTGGCATCCGAGCCAAGTCTATGCGTAGATGATATGCACGAGTAGAACACAAAGAGTTGTGGGCGATAATAGTCATACTGCTTACCACCAACGTCTTACATTGATTCGGCGGTATTGTTGGATGAAGCGGCCCGGACAGACATTACATGATCGCGTTCATGAGACTGGTTCTACCGACGTGCTTTGCACACAGGTGGCTGGCGGGTGTCTGTTTCTCCAACTTTAGTTGAATCGAGTTTGACTACAGCCTGTCCTTGTTGAAGGTTAAAACAGCACACTTGACGAAAAATCGTTGTGCTTTTGATGCGTAGGTAAGAACGGTTCTTACTAGAAGCCTGTAGCAGCCACGTAAAACTTGCAACAACAAAGTAGAGGACGTCTAACTTGTTTTTGCAGCGCATGTTGTGATGTGATATGGTCAAGACATGATGTGATACACGTTATTGTATGAGATGATCATGTTTTGTAAAAGTTATCGGCAACTGGCAGGAGCCTTATGGTTGTCGCTTTATTGTATGAAATACAATCGCCATGTAATTGCTTTACTTTATCACTAAGCGGTAGCGATAGTCGTGGACGCAATAGTTGGCGAGACGACAACGACGTTACGATGGAGATCAAGGTGTCAAGCCGGTGACGATGGAGATCATGACGGTGCTTCGGTGATGGAGATCATGAGCACAAGATGATGATGTTTATCTATTATGCATCTTTTTTGCTTAGTACGATGGTAGCATTATAAGATGATCCCTCACTAAATTTCAAGGTATAAGTGTTCTCCCTGAGTTTGCACCGTTGCGACAGTTCATCGTGCCGAGACACCACATGATGATCGGGTGTGATAAGCTCTATGTTCACATACAACGGGTGCAAGACAGTTTTGCACGTGCGGAATACTCGGGTTAAACTTGACGAGCCTAGCATATGCAGATATGGCCTCGAAACACTGGAGACCGAAAGGTCGAACGTGAATCATATAGTAGATATGATCAACATAAGATGTTCACCATTGAAAACTACTCCATCTCACGTGATGATCGGACATGGTTTAGTTGATATGGATCACGTGATCATTTAGATGACTAGAGGGATGTCTATCTAAGTGGGAGTTCTTAAGTAATATGATTAATTGAACTTAATTTATCATGAACTTAGTCCTGATAGTATTAGCATATCTATGTTGTAGATCAATAGCTCGCGTATAGCTCCCCTGTTTTAATTTTGATATGTTCCTAGAGAAAACTAAGTTGAAAGATGATAGTAGCAATGACGCAGACTGGGTCCGTGATCTAAGGATTTTCCTCATTGCTGCACAGAAGAATTATGTCCTTGATGCACCACTAGGTGACAGACCTATTGCAAGAGCAGATACAGACGTTATGAACGTTTGACAAGCTCGGTATGATGACTACTTGATAGTTTAGTGCACCATGCTTTACGGCTTAGAACCGGGACTTCAAAAATGTTTTGAACGCCATGGAGCATATGAGATGTTCCAAGAGCTGAAAATGATATTTCAGACTCATGCCCGTGTTAAGAGGTATGAGACCTCTGACAAGTACTTTGCCTACAAGATGGAGGAGAATAGCTCAACCAGTGAGCATGTGCTCAGAATGTCTGAGTACTACAATCGCTTGAATCAAGTGGGAGTTTATCTTCCAGACAAGATAGTGATTGACAGAGTTCTCTAGTCACTATCACCAAGTTACTAGAACTTCGTGATGAACTATAATATGCAAGGGATGACGAAAATGATTCCTGAGCTCTTCAGGATGCTAAAATCGGCGAAGGTAGAAATCAAGAAAGAGCATCAAGTGTTGATGGTTAACAAGACCACTAGTTTCAAGAAAAAGGGCAAGGGAAAGAAGGGGCACTTCAAGAAGAACGACAAGCAAGTTGCTGCTCTCGGGAAGAATTCCAAGTCTGGACCCAAGCCTGAAACTGAGTGCTTCTACTGCAAAGGGACTGGTCACTGGAAACGGAACTGCCCCAAGTATTTGGCGGATAAGAAGGATGGCAAAGTGAACAAAGGTATATTTGATATACATGCTATTGATGTGTACTTTACTAGTGTTCATAGTAGCCCCTGGGTATTTGATACCGGTTCAGTTGCTAAGATTTGTAACTCGAAATAGGAGTTGCAAAATGAACAGATACTAGTTAAGGGCGAGGTGACGATATGATTCCAAGGTTGATAAGATCACCATCGCACACTCCCTTTACCTTTGGGATTAGTGTTGGACCTAAATAAATGTTATTTAGTGTTTGCATGAATATGATTGGATCATGTTCATTGCGATACGGTTATTCATTTAAATTAGAGAATAATTGTTATTCTATTTTACATGAATAATACCTTCTATGGTCTTACACTCAATATAAATGGTTTATAAAATCTCGATCGTAGTAATACACATACTCATAATATTTATGCCAAAAGATGCAAAGTTGATAATGATAGTGCAACATATTTGTGGCACTGCCGTTTAGGTCATATTGGTGTAAAGCGCATGAAAAAACTCCATGCTGATGGACTTTTGGAATCACTTGGTTATGAATCATTTGATGCTTGCGAACCATGCCTCATGGGCAAGATGACTAAAACTCCGTTCTCCGGAACAATGGAGCGAGCTACGGACTTATTGGAAATAATACATACTGATGTATGCGGTCCGATGAGTATTGAGGCTCGCGGCGGGTATCGTTATTTTCTGACCTTCACAGATGATTTGAGCAGATATGGGTATATCTACTTAATGAAACACAAGTCTGAAACATTTGAAAAGTTCAAAGAATTTCAGAGTGAAGTGGAAAATCATCGTAACAAGAAAATAAAGTTTCTACGATCTGATCGGGGAGGCGAATATTTGAGTTACGAGTTTGGTCTTCATTTAAAACAATGTGGAATAGTTTCACAACTCACGCCACCTCGAACACCACAGCGTAATGGTGTGTCCGAACGTTGTAACCGTACTTTATTAGATATGGTGCGATCTATGATGTCTCTTATCGATTTACCACTATCATTTTGGGGTTATGCATTAGAGACAGCTGCATTCACGTTAAACAGGGCACCGTCTAAATCCGTTGAGATGACACCGTGTGAACTGTGGTTTGGCAAGAAACCTAAGCTGTCGTTTCTTAAAGTTTGGGGTTGCGATGCTTATGTGAAAAAGCTTCAGCCTGATAAGCTCGAACCCAAATCGGAGAAGTGCGTCTTCATAGGATACCCAAAAGAAACTGTTGGGTACACCTTCTATCACAGATCCAAAGGCAAGATATTTTTTGCTAAGAATGGATCCTTTCTAGAGAAGGAGTTTCTCTCGAAAGAATTGAGTGGGAGGAAAGTAGAACTTGATGAGGTAGTGGTACCTTCTCTTGAATTGGAAAGTAGTTCATCACGGAAATCAGTTCAAGTGATGCCTACACCAATTAGTGAGGAAGCTAATGATGATGATCATAAAACTTCAAATCAAGTTACTACAGAACCTCGTAGGTCATCCAGAGTACGTTCCGCACCAGAGTGGTACGGTAATCCTGTTCTGGAAGTCATGTTACTAGACCATGACGAACCTACGAACTATGAGGAAGCGATGATGAGCCCAGATTCCGATAAATGGCTTGAGGCCATGAAATCTGAGATAGGATCCATGTATGAGAACAAAGTATGGACTTTGATTGACTTGCTCGATGATCGGCGAGCCATTGAGAATAAATGGATCTTCAAGAGGAAGACAGACGCTGATAGTAGTGTTACTATCTACAAAGCTCGACTTGTCGCAAAAGGTTTTCGACAAGTTCAAGGTGTTGACTACGATGAGATTTTCTCACTCGTATCGGTGCTTAAGTCTGTCCGAATCATGTTAGCAATTGCCGCATTTTATGAAATCTGGCAAATGGATGTCAAAACTGCAATCCTTGATGGATTTATTGAAGAAGAGTTGTATATCATGCAACCAGAAGGTTTTGTCAATCCTAAAGGTGCTAACAAAATGTGCAAGCTCCAGCGATCCATCTATGGACTGGTGCAAGCATCTCGGAGTTGGAATATACGCTTTGATGAGTTGATCAAAGCATATAGTTTTATACAGACTTGCGGTGAAGCCTGTATTTACAAGAAAGTGAGTGGGAGCACTACAACCTTTCTGATAAGTATATGTGAATGACATATTGTTGATCAGAAATGATGTAGAATTTTCTGGAAAGCATAAAGGAGTGTTTGAAAGGAGTTTTTCAAAAGAAATACCTCGATGAAGCTGCTTACATATTGAGCATCAAAATCTATAGAGATAGATCAAGATGCTTGATAAGATTTTTTCAATGAGTACATGCCTTCACAAGATTTTGAAGTAGTTCAAAATGGAACAGTCAAAGAAGGAGTTCTTGCCTGTGTTACAAGGTGTAAAATTGAGTAAGACTCAAAACCCGACCACGGCAGAAGATAGAAAGAGAATGAAAGTCATTCCCTATGCCTTAGTCATAGGTTCTATAAAGTATGCCATGCTATGTACCAGACCAGTTGTGTGCCTTGCTATGAGTTTAGCAAGGAGGTACGATAGTGATCCAGGATTGGATCACTGGATAGCGGTCAAAGTTATCCTTAGTTACCTAAGAGGACTAAGGAAATATTTCTCGGTTATGGAGGTGATAAAGAGTTCATCGTAAAGAGTTACGTCGATGCAAACTTTAACACCGATCTGGATGACTCTGAGTCTCAATCTGGATACATATTGAAAGTGGGAGCAATTAGCTAGAGTAGCTCCATGCAGAGCATTGTAGACATAGAAATTTGCAAAATACATACGGATCTGAATATGGCAGACCCGTTGACTAAACCTCTCTCACAAGCAAAACATGATCACACCTTAGTACTCTTTGGGTGTTAATCACATGGCGATGTGAACTAGATTATTGACTCTAGTAAACCCTTTGGGTGTTGGTCACATGGCGATGTGAACTATTGGTGTTAATCACATGGCGATGTGAACTAGATTATTGACTCTAGTGCAAGTGGGAGACTGAAGGAAATATGCCCTAGAGGCAATAATAAAGTTGTTATTTATATTTCCTTATATCATGATAAATGTTTAGTATTCATGCTAGAATTGTATTAACCGAAAACTTGATACATGTGTGAATACATAGACAAAACAAAGTGTCCCTAGTATGCCTTTACTTGACTAGCTCGTTAATCAAAGATGGTTAAGTTTCCTAACCATAGACATGTGTTGTCATTTGATAAACGGGATCACATCATTAGGAGAATGATGTGATGGACAAGACCCATCCATTAGCTTAGCATAATGATCGTTAAGTTTTATTGCTAAAGCTTTCTTCATGAATTATACATATTCCTCTGACTATGAGATTATGCAACTCCCGAATACCAGAGGAATACCTTGTGTGCTATCAAATGTCACAACGTAACTGGGTGATTATAAAGATGCTCTACAGGTGTCTCAAAAGGTGTTTGTTGGGTTGGCATAGATCAAGATTAGGATTTGTCACTCCGTGTATCGGAGAGGTATCTCTGGGCCCTCTCGGTAATGCACATCATATGAAGCCTTGCAAGCAATGTGACTAATGAGTTAGTTGTGGGATGACGCATTACGGAACGAGTAAAGAGTCTTGCCGGTAACGAGATTGAACTAGGTATGATGATACCGATGATCGAATCTCGGGCAAGTAACATACCGATGACAAAGGGAATGACGTATGTTGTTATGCGGTTTGACCGATAAAGATCTTCATAGAATATGTAGGAGCTAATATGAGCATCCAGGTTCCGCTATTGGTTATTGACCGGAGAAGTGTCTCGGTCATGTCTACATAGTTCTCGAACCCGTAGGGTCCGCATGCTTAACGTTCGATGACGATTTGTATTATGAGTTATGTGATTTGATGACCGAAGTTTGTTCGGAGTCCCGGATGAGATCACGGACATGACGAGGAGTCTCGAAATGGTCGAGACATAAAGATTGATATATTGGATGGCTATATTCGGACATCGGAAAGGTTCCGGTGAAGTTCGGGTAAAAACCGGAGTGCCGGAGGGGTTACCGGAACCCCCCGGGGAACTAACGGGCCATGATGGGCCTTAGTGGAGAGAGAGGAGGGCGGCCAAGGCAGGCCGCGCCCCCCCCCCCCAGCAGTCCGAATTGGACAAGGGAAAGGGGGACGGCGCCCCCTTTCCTACTCCCTCTCCCTCTCGTTCCTTCCCCCTCTCCCGGGAGGAGGACTCCTACTAGGACTTGGAGTCCTAGTAGGACTCCTCTCTCCCAGCGCGCCTACAAGGGCCGGCCGGCCTCCCCCTCCCACCTTTATATACGGGGGCAGGGGGTTCCCTAGAACACACAAGTTTCTCTCCCAACCGTGTGCGGTGCCCCCTCCACAGTTACACACCTCGATCATACCGTTGTAGTGCTTAGGCGAAGCCCTGCGCCGGTAACTTCATCAACACCGTCGCCACGCCGTCGTGCTGACGGACCTCTCCCTCGACCTCAACTGGATCAAGAGTTTGTAGGACATCATCGAGCTGAACGTGTGCTGAACACGGAGGTGCCGTACGTTCGGTGCTTGGATCGGTCGGATCATGAAGACGTTCGACTACATCAACCACGTTACTAAACGCTTCCGCTTTCGGTCTACGAGGGTACGTGGACACACTCTCCCCTCTCGTTGCTATGCATCTCCTAGATAGATCTTGCGTGAGCGTAGACATTTTTTGAAATTGCATGCTACGTTCCATAACAGTTAGGGATTGTAAGAGATCTTATATTGTATATATGTAGCTAGTAGCGTCGGATAGATATACGAAAACTTGTTGTTCGACCAATCTCTCGGAGAAAGAGAGGTCACTCCTCTCTGTATATGTTCATGATGATCTTGTGTAATTAATGGTTCCTTCATTTGCTTACTAGCTAGCATGTCGAGTTCTCTCTATATGTTTATAGGAGCTAGCGTCGACCAAGCACGGAGAAACAGAGGACACTTCTCTCTATTAGCTAGCTAACACAATATATGAAACCCCTAAATTAATCTCCAAAACCCCCAACCCCCCCCCCCCCCTTTCAAAAAAAACCAAAAACCCCAGCTCCTGCCAAATGCTGACGCATGGATGCCTTTTGGTCTCGGTTGGTGTTACCAACCGGGACTAAGGGTCCTCCTGCCTGGGCTCCTCGCAGCGGCCACGTGGAGCCCCTTCTGTCCCGGTTCATAAGCGAACCAGGACTAAAGGTTTTGGGCTTTAGTCCCGACCCTTTAGGCCCGGTTCCTGAACCAGGGCTAAAGGGCCTCTGGAACCGGGGCAAATGGGTCGTTTTCTAGTAGTGCTGTCACGTACTTTTGTTCAACCTCTCTCACAGGAATTTTTGAACTTTCTCGGGCCGAGCACTTGAACTTCTTGCAACAAAACTTTTAGCCTTTGCCTTTTCATTCTTTTTTTCATATAAAATGCACACCGTGTAGTATGTGAACTTCTGGCAGTTATCGATCTGAACTTCTCTGGGTTACGTGAAAATATCTGAGTTTTTTATAGACATCGAACCGCTCTACCCTTTTTATTGAACTTCTTTGTGTATTTTTTAGAAATGTGAAAATTGGAGTTTTGTTGGAAACATCGAACTTCTTCGTTATTTTCAATTGAACTTATTGGTTTTATTCCTTAGTAATCGGAAAAATCTGAGTTTTTAAATAAATATCAAACTGCTATGATTTTTCCAATTGAACTTCTTTGTTATTTTGAATTGAACTTGTTGGTTTTTTTTTCTTTAGTAACCGGAAAAATCTGAGTTTTCATATACAATATAAAACTGCTCCATTTTTTAAATTTGAACGTCTTGGTTTTATTTCTTTTAGTAATGAAAAAATTCTAGGTTTGTAATAAACTTCTAACATCTCTGCTATTTTAATTTGAACTTCTTAGTTTTATTCTTAGAAAAATATGATTTCTAAATATGCATCAAACATTTAAAAAAATGAATTTCATGCTTTTATTTCTCCTAGAAACGAAAAGAATTTTGTTTCTTTCGTATACATCGCACTACTTCCGTTATTTTAATTTGAACTTCTTGATTTTTATTTCGTATACATCGAACATGGAAAACCTATGTTTTTCATAAATATTGAACTACTCTATTTTCTAATTTGGACTTCTTCGTTTTTATTTTAGTAAAAAAATCCTAGTCTTTTAATAAATATTTTACCGTTCCATTGTTTAATTTGAAATCTGGAGTTTTATTAGAAATGAAGAAAACTATTTTCATGAGTTTTCAACTACTCTATTTTTAAAATTTGAACTTTTGATTTTTTATTCTTTAATAATGAGGAAAATATGAATTTCATATAAACATCAAACTAGTCCTTTTTTTAATTGGACTACCTTGTTATATTTCTTTTAGTAACAAAAAAATCCTACTTTTGAATAAACATCAACTGCTCCATTTTTTCAACTTGAAGTTCTAGGTTTTTTTAAACGAAGAAATTCTTTTTTTAGTATCGAACCGCTTGGTTGTTTCAGTTTGAACTTCTAGATTTTTTTAGAAACTAGGAAATTCGTTTTTATATTATTTTTGCACTGCTTCATTTTTTAATTTGAACTTCTTGGTTTATTCTTTAGTTGCGATTAAAAATCTAAGATTCTTAGTAATCATTGAACCGCTCTGTTATTTTACTTTGAACTTCTAGTTTTTGGGAAACATGGAAAATTCATTTATTTTATAAATTTTGAACTGATTTTTTTTTAAATTTGAACTTGTTTTAGTAGTGGAAATGATTTGAATTTTTATAATCGTCGAATTGCTCTTTTTATTGAAAAACTTTTGTGATAGGATGCCCCTGGTTCTTTTTATGGCAAACTACTCAATGTTGGGTTTTCGAACAATTTTCATTTGTGTTTTCTAAACTTCATAATATTTTGGTCTCTAAAATCCCAAACCTGCACAAACTATTTTTTAATTGTTTTTTCAAATCATACTTCTATTTATTTATTTATTTCAATCTTTCTAAACGCCGGATTGTTCATTTATTCTATTTTGAACTTCCGCATTTCTATTTTCAGATGGGAAAATAAGAAATGTTTTATCTTGGTAAAACTTCATGTGTTTTTGTTAATGGATTTTGTGGGTTATTTTTTTCTTTAGGGCGGCTTCTTTTTGTATTTATTTTTTCCCTAAACTTCTATATGCTATGTTATTCAAAATTGAAAACACTTTGAATCACGAATACCCATGATTTTTCATGGCGAACTTTTTTTTAGTATTTTCCTATGCGTACTAGTATATATTTGTACATCATCGCAATCAATTTAGATCGGTGATTACTGTTCATTCTTTACACGTTACCTGCACACGGCTACAGCCCGGCTTCGACGCGCATTGCCAGCGCCGGGGGCGACAGCCTCGTCTTCATCCCAAGTCCAGGACGCGCCATGGCCACCGCGGGCGCAGTCACCACTGCCGGAGCAAGTGGCGGCGCCGGTCCAGGGCCTGAAGTGGACACCGTGGGGACAAGCAGCGCCCCATGGGCGTTCGGTCGCTCCTCTGCTCCTCCAGGCGACTAGAGCTTCTTCCTCTTCGGGACAGGAGGGACGCCCGTGGCGGACGTCGCTGGCACGAGCAGCAGAGCGGGTCCGCCCGACACCGGCGTGAGCCGCCGTCTCCTCTTCGGCTGTAACACCCCCGGTGATTAGCAACAGTAATCACTTTTGATAATGACATGTCAGCGAGATTAACACTGCATAATCATCATTAGCATCATATTGCATTTCAACTCCTAAGTCAAATTCAAATTTAAATGAAAGTGAAATATAAAAGTTGTCCAACATAAAAACTAAAATGTTCGATAAATAACAAATATTGCAGAGGCCATTCTAAAATTGTAACCAATAAATAATAAAATAATTAGGTGGCTCTAACATAATTAAAACAGCGAGGATTAATGCATTTTCATTATTATAAAAATTTGTGGGAGCTCCAATTGTCTCCAAACTAATTTTTGGTAGTGGTGGATAATACCTAGTATTTGTTGGAGCAATTGTTGTGTTTTACAAAAACCATTAGGAGGCCTGACTATTTACTAAACTGAGAAAGGAGAATAAAGAAAAAGATAAAAGAAAAATGAAACAGAAAAGAAGAAAAAGGACCCCCCTTCCCCCCCGGCCCAACTGGGCCCCAGCCCAGCCGGCCGGCCCAGCTCCCGGCCCACCCCGCGCCTACTTGGCCTCCCCCTGGAGGCCACCGAAACCCTAACCCCCACTCACCCCCTCGCTCACTCCCCTCGTTCCCCCCCTCCCCCGATCCAGAACTGGATCGGGCGCTGCTCGCGCCGACCGCGCCCCGCCGCTCGTCGTCGCCCCATCGCCACCGCCACCTCGCCGGACTGCACTGCCCCGCCTCCCCATCGCCGGCTCCACCGAGCCTCGCCGCCCTCTTCTCTGCATCGGGGGTGAGGAACCCCCCGGCCTCCTCTTCCCTCTGGCCGCGCTCCAGCGCGCCCATCGCGCGCTCGCCCGACACCGCACCGCGCCCGCGCGCGGCCTCGCCCGTGCCTGCTCGCCGCATGCCCACTCGCCGCTGCGGTTGCGCTCGCCGCTGCTGCTGCTCGCGCGCCGTCCCGCGCCCGCGCGCCTCGCGCGCCTCGCTCGCCTCGAGCGCGCGCCCCACACCCCCTCCGGCCTCGCCCCGCTCTCGCCGCTGCCCTGCCTCCCCTGGCCGCGCCTCGCCGCGCCCCTGCCGCCGCCCGCGCGCACGCACGCCCGCGCCCGCGCGCCGCGCCGCGCCCGCCACCCGTGCTCGCCTGTGGCCCTCGTGCCACTGACCAGTGGGGCCTAGTGCCCCAGTGCCACTGGCCAGTGGGCCCTGCTTCCCCCCTGGCCCAATGACAGAACGGGCCCACGCCCTAAAAACGTTTTAAAAAAAAGAAAGAAAGAAATAAAAATAAATAATTAAAATAAATAATTAATTAATTAGTTAATTAATTAGTTAATTAATCCTGATTAGGTTAATCTAATTAACTAATTAGTGTTAATTAAACAGTAATTAGTAATTAACTTAATTAACCGCTGACATCAGCATGAGGTCATGCTGATGTCATCATCAGCACTGTTTCGGATAATGTTGAATTAAATAATTAATTAAATTTCAGAAATTAATAAAAACTTTAGAAAATCATATTAAATAAACCGTAACTCCGATGAAAATATTTTATACATGAAACTTGCTCAGAACGACGATACGAACCCGAATACGTCCTCCGTATTCCCGTCAGACGCTCGCAGCTATAAGAACATTGAACTTTTAGACCGATTTCAGTAAATGAATAGTGCCCAACTTTAATTAAATAAATCCAAATAAATTCCTAAATTAACTAAATCGTTTAGTTAGGCAGTAGAACACCCCGGCATATCATTTAGACATGTCATACATATTGTTTGCATTATTGCCGTGAATTTATTGTTTCTCTCCCCCTCCTTCTCTCTCTCGATAGACGCTGAGACCGACGACGCTGCACCAGGATACGACTACTCTACCGACGAGCAGCCCGTTGACGACCTTCCCCTCTTGCCAGAGCAACCAGGCAAGCCCCCCGCTTGAGCATTCCAGATATCGCCCATTCTATTCTCCTGCTTGCATTAGATTTTGCTACTGTTAATGTATGCTCCTATTCTGATGCATAGCCTGCTGTTGTAACCTGTTCATTGCTGCCTTACCTGCCTATGATAAACTGATTAGTATAGGTTGGTAGTGAACCATCAGTGACCCCACCACCTTATCCTTGATGCCCCTGCTTGATCATCGACGACTCGATCAATGTGATCGTCGACCAGAGACCGACACCTCACTTCACACCCCCCTTAGTTGTACGACTCTGCGTAGTAACTATCGAGTGCCGAGGGTGATACCTCGTAACGCACTCCTGATGAATACTCTGCAGTGTAGCTGTTCGGTCGTGGTCATCGAGGGTGATTCCTCCTTCTCCACTTCCGATACGACTCTGTCGTGCAACCCTCAGTGTGAACCTCGAGGGTGATACCTCATACGTTCACCCTGATGATTTGACCACACGGCTACTTGACCTTTGTTACAGGCGGGTCCACCCTGGTGGGTACCCGCTGGGGATCTATGATTTCGGGTGTGCCGGAAGGGCACTCGAGTGTGACATTGTGGCGGAGCATCAGAGACTCTGATTGTCTCCGCTTGATACTAATTGAGCCTATTGGATTTGGGTGTGTGATCTGAGTGGGTCGACGTGCCCTATACGCACTACCACCACGCGGGATAATGGTTATGGGACCCTCTGCAAAGTACGTTTCTTCGAAAGCTCGTCTGACGTCACGATTCACCGTGCGGGCTGATTGTCGGGATTGGGCTGGATACTTCACTGACGAGTTCAGTGTCGCGCCTGCACCCCGGCCAGTCTCGCAACGCGCAGGGTGCCCAGGGCGATGGCCCGAGACCTCTGGGTGAATAGGTTAGTCCGGCGTGCTGACCTCTCTGCCGAGCCTCGGTAGGGCGCTGCTTTGTGTTGATCTTCCGAGGACGGGCATTACCCAGCAAGTGTGTCCGGCCAGAGTTGATCGAGCGTGTTGGGTAACAGTAGTGCACCCCTGCAGGGATGAATCTTCTATCGATAGCCGGTCCTACGGTAAAGGACGCTCAGTTTGTGTATCCCGATCTACTACTTAAACTGGATACTTGTTACTTAATTGAAGCTTAGGGATCGCTTTCTCGCTTGGGAGTCGAGGAAGGATCTTTAAGCTGTACTTCAACATGTTTGCTAAATAAAATGCTATTCTACTCTCTTCTACTGCTGCAAGATGATGGCCTTGTGAAGATGTTTGAAGATGCTAGTCTTCGATAGGACTAGGCCTTCTCTCTATTCTGGCATTTCTGCAGCCCAGTCCAAATATACAGCCTTTCTCCATTGATAATGTTGCATATGTAGTATAGATCCTTGCTTGCTGAGTACTTCGGATGAGTACTCACGGTTGCTTTACTTTCTCTTTTCCCCATATACCCCACATTGATGATACATCAGACGATGGAGTTCTGGAGCTAGATGCCACCACCGGAGCTTACTACCAGGAGGGTCCAGAGGGTACTTACTACTGGATCGAGCCAGATGACCAGGAGTTGGATCGGAGGCTCCCAGGCAGGAGGCCAACGCCTTTCGATCTAGTATCGCTGTTTGTGCTAGCCTTCTTAAGGCAAAACTTGTCTAACTATGTCTATACTCAGATAATATTTGTATGACTGACTTATGTATTCGGATCTTCGGATCCCTGGTTTGTAATATTGTGGACCTCCGTTTAAATTGTGTTAGAGTTGTGTTGTGATATCTTCCCGTGAGTCCCTGTGCTTGATCGTACACGTTTGCGTGTATGATTAGTGTACGATTGAGTCGGGGGCGCCACAAGTTGGTATCAGAGCCGACTGCCTGTAGGAAGCCCCCTTCCAATTCCTTGGCCGAAGTTGAGTCTAGAAACTGAAAAACTAATTTACTAACTTGGCTGGGTGGCTTACGGGCCCACGTCGCCAACTGGGTGGTATTAGGATCTTTTATTCCTTGTCCTTACTCTGGGACTCTGATCTCTCTTCTACTCGGTTTAAATAAATTTTACTAACGCCGACACTTAGGATCTCGTAAATCCCGTCTACCCAGAGAGCTGGATATCTGTGCTATTTCCCTGTCATTGATCTGATTAGTCAGATAATCATTTTCCTTTCCATTGTTTTGTTTAACCTTTCTCTCCGAGTTGTGTTAAACTTCTCATTGTCATTTGACAAATCTGAATTTCCTCTGTTTCAAATGGACCGTTTGTTTCCACCACGTCCTACGACACAGCTTGTGCTTCGCACTTGGGCTCGTAATGCCCCTGGGTTTCCAGCTGTCCTGATCGCTCTCATGACCAGACTTGGCTACCGTTGGTACCCTGAGCACTTGGTTTACGAGGATTACCGCGAGTTCAATCAGGAGCAGTACCATGCTGATGTTCGTATCTATGATCAGCAGAATGACTCAGACATCGAGCTACACCTTTTCCATGGTATCGGCATGACGATTGAGATGGCAGTCCATGATGCCGCCTACTCTGCCGTCGCACGTCTCCGAGGACAGTTCAGCGATATCTTGGATGACTCTGAGTTTCGATACATTTCGTATGCCCCTGCTGGAGATGCTACTGGATACTACACAGCTATCTGTGCCCCGTTCGAGCCTCGTCGCTATGATCCGCGCGTTCTGATTCAGTGCACTCAGGCTCTGGATCGCACTGTTCGGGCTCTTGCCGTCGAGTTGGTTGCCACTCGAGCACGTCTCTACGATGCTATGACGCAATTGCTACCTGCTGTTCGCGCCCACCACCGGCAGACTATATGGCGGCTATGATGCAACAGTTTGAGCTCAACCGTCAGTTCATGGTTGGAATCATGGCTCAGTTTCCGCATCAGAACAACCAGAACCAGAACCCAGCTTCAATAACTTTGACAGAGTTTATGCGACTCAACCCAACGCAGTTCCGCAACTCTGACAAGCCACTGGATGCCGATGATTGGCTCCGCGACATCACTCACGAGATGGAGTCAGCTAATGTCGCCCCTGCCAACTACGTCAACTTCGCGGCCTTTTTCTTAAAGGGCCCCGCTGCTCAATGGTGGGACACACACAAGCGTACTCTGCCTGTTGGAACAGTCATTACCTGGTATGAGTTCCAGGCTGCTTTCCGTACACGTTACATCCCTCAAGCAATTATGGAACGCATGAAGACCCAGTTCCGTAACCTCACCCAGGGCAATAAGACCGTTGAAGCTTATCAGCGGGAATTTCTAGACCTCTCCCGCTATGCTGAAGAAGACATCGCCACAGATGCTCGCAGACAAGAGAAGTTCCGTAATGGACTACACCCTGACCTCAAGCTTGCACTAGCTGCTCAAGACATCAATGACTTTTCAACTCTGACGAACAAGGCTATTCTTGTTGAGACCGCTTAGATGGAATACAAGGAATCGCAGAAGCGCTATCGTGATGCTGGCTCATCTTCGGGCTCAGCATCGAAGCGTCGAGTTTGGATTCCCAACAATGCATTCCGTTCCAATACCTCTGCGCCAAAGAACAACTATGCTGCACCACGTCTGCCTCCTCCACCGCCGAGGCAGCCAAAAACTCAAGCTATTCAAAACAATGCTCCTCTTCGTCCTGAAGATGGTCTATGCTTCAAGTGCCGCAAACCAGGACACCAGGCTAAAGACTGCCGCCAGAATCAGAATCAGTTAGCCTTTCCTCGTGCTGGCCGTGGCAATGGTCGTGGCAACAACCAGACCCGCAACTATAATACTGGGTCTGCTGCACATGGTCGTGGACACGCTTACAACATTGACATTGAAGAAGTCCAGGATCAACCTGCTACTGTGATGGGTACCCTTCTTGTTAACTCAGTATCTGCTTCTGTTTTATTTGATTCAGGAGCATCACATTCATTCATCTCTGGAAAATTTGCATTGATGCATGGCATTCGATATGAGAAAATGCATACTCCGTTAGTCATTAAAACTCCCGGAGGTCACTGTCATGCTGACGTAATAGCACCTGACGTTACCGTCAAAATTAAAGGATTGGAATTCCTTGCCTCGCCCATCGTCCTGAAGTCTTCCACCATAGACCTTATACTTGGAATGGATTGGTTGAAAGCTCACATTGCTTCGATCAATTGTGCCACTAAAGTCGTCCAACTTCTTCACCCCAACGATGAGATAGTGAACTATACCGCCCGCATTACTCGGGACGCTGAAGCTCAGATATATGCTCTGAATGCTTTGAACGCCTCACCTCTGGAAGGGATCGAGAACGTTCCTGTCGTTCGAGATTTTCCAGACGTCTTTCCAGAAGAACTTCCAGGAATACCCCCGGCTAGAGCTGTCGAGTTCGTCATCGACTTGAAGCCTGGCACCGTCCCTATTGCCAAGCGACCTTATAAGATGCCTCCGCATCATCTACTCGAGCTTAAGGAAGAAATCGACAAGTCGCTTAAAAGTGGTTTCATCCGCCCCAGTTCCTCTGCTTGGGGAGCACCTTCACTCTTCGTTAAGAAGAAGGATGGAACTAACCGTTTGGTTCAGGATTATCGGCCCATTAACCAAGCCACAATCCATAATAAATACCCACTGCCTCGGATCAATGATCTTTATGATCAACTCGCTGGATCGTCGGTGTTCTCTAAACTCGACCTGAGGTTGGGTTATCACCAGATCCGTGTCTGTGAAGAGGATATTCCCAAGACTGCATTCGTCACTCGTTATGTCTCCTATGAATACACCGTCATGTCATTTGGCCTAACGAATGCTCCAGCAACTTTCTCCCGTCTGATGAATTATATATTCATGGATTACCTCGACAAATTCATCGTGGTTTATTTGGATGATATCCTGATTTATTCTAAGAATAAAGAAGAACATGCTGAACACCTCCGTTTGGTACTAGAAAGGCTCCGAGAACACCAGTTGTATGCCAAGTATTCCAAATGTGAATTTTGCCTTTCTGAAGTAACTTACCTTGGACATGTGATTTCCAAGGATGGAATTGCTGTTAACCCCGAACAAGTTCAGGCTATTCTTGACTGGACTCCCCCGAAGAATGTTAAGCAAGTCAGAAGTTTTCTCGGACTTGCTAGTTATTGCCGTCGATTCGTTGAGAACTTTTCCAAGATTGCAAAACCATTGACATATCTGCTTCACAAAGGTGTTAAATTTGAGTGGACAGAAAAATGTCAAGAAAGCTTTCAGACACTAAAAGATAAATTGACATCTGCCCCAGTATTAGCACCCCCGGATTCCCAAAAGGATTTCGTGATATACTGCGATGCCTCCCGTCAAGGATTAGGCTGTGTCCTAATGCAAGAACGCAAGGTGATTGCTTATGCCTCCCGACAATTGCGTCCTCACGAAGAAAATTACCCAGTGCACGATCTCGAACTTTCTGCGGTTATTTATGCCCTGAAGCTATGGCGTCATTACCTTCTCGGTAACCGTTGTGAGATATATACGGATCATCAAAGTTTGAAGTATTTATATACTCAACCGGATCTGAACCTTCGTCAACAAAGATGGCTCGAGACAATTGCCGATTATGATATGAATATCTCATACACCCCTGGCAAGGCAAATGTAATGGCCGATGCTTTGAGCCGCAAGGCTTATTGCAGCAACCATATGGTTCAAGAATCACAACCTCTTCTTTATGAAGAGTTTCGTAAATTGAACCTCCATATTGTTCCACAGGGTTATCTCAATACCCTCGTTGTCGAACCAGATTTAGAACACATCATCAAAACTATGGAACGGTATGACTCTGAAGTTGAAAGGATCAAGCGATACCTTGAAAAAGGAAAACCGTCGGAGTTCCATCTTGATAATGATGGGATCCTATTTTTCCAACACCGTCTCTTCGTACCTAAGTTCAAAGATGAGAGAGAACACGTTATGATGGAAGCTCATGACACTCCTCTGTCAATTCATCCTGGTAGCACAAAGATGTACCGTGACATTTGCCAGAGATACTGGTGGCCCAATATGAAGCGAGATATTGCTCGTTATGTTTCGGAGTGTGACGTTTGCCGCCGCGTTAAAGCTCAACATCAAAGGCCCGCAGGAACTCTGCAACCCCTTACAATTCCTGAATGGAAATGGGACAAGGCCCAAATGGATTTCATTACTGGTTTTCCCAAATCCCAGAAGGGTAATGATGCTATATTTGTCGTCATTGACCGATTCTCTAAGGTTGCCCACTTTCTGCCAGTTAAAGAGACAATCACTGCTAGTCAGTTAGCAGACTTGTATGTTTCCCGAATTGTATCACTCCATGGTGTTCCGTTGGAGATCAGTTCTGATCGTGGCAGCCTCTTCACCTCCAGATTCTGGAATAGTTTCCAAGAAGCTATGGGAACACACCTGTCTTTTAGCACCGCTTTTCACCCTCAGTCACAGGGTCAAGTTGAACGAGTTAATCAAGTGCTCGAAGATATGCTTCGAGCTTGCGTCATCTCCGTCGGTAAGAAATGGGAGGAATCTCTCCCGTATGCCGAATTCTCTTAGAACAATAGCTATCAAGCTAGTCTGAAGATGGCACCGTTTGAAGTTCTATACGGTCGTAAGTGTCGAACCCCTCTGAATTGGTCAGAAACTGGGGAACGCTCACTCGTCGGACCGGACATTATTCAGCAAGCAGAAGATCAAGTCCGCATTGTCCGTGAACATTTGAAAGCTGCTCAGTCTCGTCAGAAGAGCAACTATGACCGAAAGCACCAGGAAATAGTCTATCAACCTGGCGAGCAAGCTTACCTCCACGTCACTCCGTTGAAAGGCACTCATCGGTTCGGAATCAAAGGCAAGTTAGCTCCTCGCTACATTGGCCCGTTCCGTATTCTTGCCCGTCGAGGAGAAGTGGCATATCAATTGCAGTTGCCGCCAAATCTTTCTCAAGTACATGACGTCTTTCATGTATCCCAACTCCGCCGCTGCTTCAAGGATCCTATTAGAGCTGTGGATCATGAAGTGCTTGAATTACGGGAAGATCTGTCTTATCCAGAACATCCCATCCGTGTTCTTGATGAAGCTGAACGTCGGACTCGTCAAAAGTCAATCAAATTCCTCAAGGTTCAGTGGTCAAATCATTCTGAAGATGAGGCCACTTGGGAATGCGAGGATCGTCTTCGTGAAGAATACCCCTCTTTCTTTCAGTCTTCCTCTTAATTCTCGGGACGAGAATTCTTAATAGATGAGGAGAATTGTAACACCCCCGGTGATTAGCAACAGTAATCACTTTTGATAATGACATGTCAGCGAGATTAACACTGCATAATCATCATTAGCATCATATTGCATTTCAACTCCTAAGTCAAATTCAAATTTAAATGAAAGTGAAATATAAAAGTTGTCCAACATAAAAACTAAAATGTTCGATAAATAACAAATATTGCAGAGGCCATTCTAAAATTGTAACCAATAAATAATAAAATAATTAGGTGGCTCTAACATAATTAAAACAGCGAGGATTAATGCATTTTCATTATTATAAAAATTTGTGGGAGCTCCAATTGTC